>WNWK01003190.1:0-107500 GCA_009830355.1 Cherax destructor
TTTTGTGTGTGTGTTGTGTGTCTGTCTGTGTGTGTGCTGTGTCTGTCTGTGTGTGTCTGTCTGTGTGTCTGTCTGTGTGTGTCTGTCTGTGTGTGTCTGTACTCACCTAGTTGTGGTTGCAGGGGTGGATATAGCCCCTGGCCCCGCCCACTGGCCACTACTGGGTCACTCCCTGCGCCATGAGCTTTTCCATACCTCTTCTTAAAGTTGAATGGATCCGCCTCCACTAAGGTCCCCCAACATTCCCTTCCGACCATTTGACAAAAATACTTCCTAAATCCCTGTGATTCATCTGAGTCTTCAACTTCCAACTGTGTCCCCTTGTTGCTGTGTCCCATCTCTGGAACATTCTGTCTCTGTCCACCCTTGTCAATTCCTCTCGTATTTTTTGTATCATGTAACCCCTATTCCCTGTCCTCCAGTGTCATCGGTCAATTTCCCTTAACCTCTCCTCGTAGGACATACCCCTTAGCTCTGGGACTAGTCTTGTTGCAAGCCTTTGCACTTCTCTAGTTTCTTTACATGCTTGGCTAGGAGTGGGTTCCAAACTGGTGTGTGTGTCTGTGTGTGTCTGTGTGTGTGTGTCTGTGTGTGTTTGTGTTAGTGTTTGTGTGGGGTGGGGGAGGCGCTGGGAGCTAGTGATCCTGTGTAACAATTTGTGGACAGACAACTGTGTGTACAAAGTGTGAGGCTGGCGAATTGGTGAACAGCTGGACTGGTGACTTAGTGCATAAAGTGATGTTGGTGGCTATGTACAAAGTCTGGGTGCTGGTGACTGTACAAAACTGAGGCTGGTCATTAAGCGCAGTGTAATGCTGGAGATTATATGTACAAAGTATAATGCTTATGATTCTGCACAAAGTGTAATGCTGGTGATTCTGTGTACTAAGTGTATGGCTGGTGATTATGTGTACATTATTTATAATTTTAAGAAATTTTAGAGAAATCCTAAACCCACAGGTATCAAACAGCACCTAGAGAATGGTAGGCAATCAGGTTCTATCGAAGGAAAGTGAGGATAAGTTCTGTTTCTTAGATTAAGAACCTCTCACTGCCATTAAGGCACCTGTGCTTGCCTGCACAAGCTATATAGTACATGGGAGCACAGCTGAAAATTAAGACATAGATGAGCCAAAGGGATATCAGGAAGTATTTCTTCAGTCTCAGGGTGGTTGGGAGTGGAATGACCTAAACGAAGAAGTGGTGGAAGCAGGATCCACACACAGTTTTAAGAGCAGGCAAGATACACCCCCATGAGGCTAGTAGGGAGTGACTCTGGCAAACAGCAAGTTGAGAGGCAGAGCCAGGTGTTAAGATTCAACCCTTGCAACCACAGACAGGCAAGTATGTGAGTACATGCCCACACACTCCTGCACAAAATATATTTTTCATATAAGCAACACCTGGATACAAAAACTATATTGAGTTTAGCATTCCCTAGATTTCTAATTATTTTCCTCACCTGGCTTTTTATATTTTTTTTAGTCTATATTTTATATACAGTGGACCCTCGCCATTCGAATTTAATCGTTCCAGGAACTTGTTCTTAACGTGAAATGTTCAAAGGTGATTTAATTTTTCCCATAAGAAATAATGGAAATACAATTAATCCGTTCTAGAAATCCAAAAATATATAAAAATAAATATATTTTAATAAAATAAGCTTCTACATAGACAAAAACATTAAATACTACAGTGCTGTACTACTAAAAGTATTAGTAATAAATGCAAGTCTTTTTACTTACCATTATTGAAGATTGTTGATGTCATATGGAAGAGAGGGAGGAGTGAGGGAGGGAGGGGGTTAGTGTTTGGAAGGGAACCTCCCCGAAGGACTTCAGGTATCAGCCCTACCGGGGTTACTTCTTTCTTTGCCTTTTTTAAACCCACTAGGACCAGCTTGGGAGTCACCGACACTTTAACAAAATAACTGTCCAGTCCCTTTTGTTTATGGCGCCTTTTTCAACATGCCCCGAAGAAGGACATTGTTTGGTCACTGAACATGCTGCTGTTATGGCTTGTTTGAGCTTGTTCAGGGTGGTATTTTTTAACAAAACTTTGCAATCTATTCCATTGCACATTCCTTAATCTCTGAAGAAGGCCCTTCAGCCCCTCCTCCTCCTTCTCCGTGAATCAATAGCCTCAAATCTGGTCTGATGTTCTTCCATTTCCAGCTCTTGAGTTGTTAGCTCCCACCCTGTGGCCCCGCACTAACTCTTCCACATCCCGCCACCACCCTCCAACCCCATGGACTGCCCACCAAAATAGAGTCCCCAACAGGCACAGGGTCGGCAGGGCAGGTCGCTCAAACCTTCAAAATCCCCCTGTTGGACACAACCTGGCCAATGGTCTCCACAGTTCAAAGTCCTAAGGCACTCCCTCCCAAGCCTTGTCTATAAGGCCTATGAGCTTTGATATTGAAATGATTCTTCCAGAACTCTCTAATGGTCAATTCACTGTCCCAGGTCATTTCAAAGCATTTTTCAAACACTGTTTTTGGGGGAGAGTTTTACAGATGACATGCTGGTCCATGGCTGGAGGAGGAGGGGAAAGGAGGCAAGAACTTCAGTTTTATAAATTTGAAATCTTCACACAGTAGGTTTTCCATGTTTTGAGGATGTGAAGGAGCATTGTCCAGCAACAGGAGGCACTTTTTGTCCAAACCCTTTTCCTGTAGGTATTTTCCCAAATCCAAACATTTCCCGGATCCAGTCACTAGGTGCTTTGTGACCCTGAATTCTTGACTAGTTTCCACACACAAAATTTCATTTTTTGGGACTTTGTGTCTCTTGAACACTCTGGGATTTCTGAGGATACCAGTAAAGGCTTTAATTTAAAACCCCCAAACTCTAGCATTACTAAATCACATGGAGTTAACCTGTTTTTCATAGGTTGGGGGCCCCGGAGGCCTTTTTTCCCTTTGATAATGTAGGTCCTTTTTGGGCATTGTCTTCCAAAACAGGCCGGGCCCAAAAATTTGGAACATTTGTTCAGGTTTCAATTTTCAGTCTTTAGTCCTGAAACTCTTTTAAATTTTTCAGGCTTTTGCCCTAAAACACCCTTCACTGTAGCCTTACCAATTTATGCCACACATTTTAAATCTTAAAACCCAAATTCTGGCTTTAAATTCACTACCATTAAAATCAGCACGGGGACATTTTTAAAAAAGATCGGGCATGCAAGTTCCTTGCCTTTTTCAAAATAATTGCCCTTGACTACACTATCCCCTCCAACTTTTTACCCTTTGGATCCACCAGCAAAAACCCTTCTCAATCTCTTCGATTATTTAGGGTCTGTTTTTTGGCTCCACAAAACCCCTTTTTGCAACATAAAGCCTTAATTTCTTCCTTTTTAAAGAGGATAGAAGCGATAGTTAACCGTTTTGCCATTTTCCTGGCAAGATCACACAATAGACACCCCCTTCGTATTTTGTATTATTTCCTTCTTCATTTCTACGGGTGTTTCTATTTTTATCAGCCCAGGGTCCAACGGGAACTTTCTTGGGACCCAGGAAGCATTTCACAGCCATTTAATTTGAAAAAAACCCCAAAAAATTTAATTAATGAAATGCCCGGGTTTGCAGGGTATTTTTCTTCAGGAAAACGGGGAGGGCTCTCACCCCCCGGGTTAGGCACCCAAGCGCCCGGACAGGTCACGAACGATTCCCGACTCGCGAAAATTTTTTCCCCGCATGACGAAATAAATTTTTTTGTACTAATGACGATTTGTTCGACTCCCGGAGCCGTTAATAGCGGTCCCCCAACAGGTCAACCCTCCGTCATGTATCTCCAATCGTGATTTCAGTTCGGGCACTTTTTCGGGGAAATATTGCCTCCATATTTGGTGATTGGCTCCGCTTCATGGTAGGGAAATTCCAGTGCCCAGCAAAATACAAAGCCCCAAGCCCCCTTCCATGCACATTCTCAGGCATTTAGCATTGTTTCTGGTTGAGTGAACATTATCCCGAGTTCATACAAAACATTTCTTAACAATCCTTTGGGAAATGCTAATAAGCCCCCAGGGCCCAAAGAGCTCCTAGTGCCAGCCCTTTTTTGGAAAAAGAAAGTGAGGAACACCATAGAATTAAAGAAATAAATCGGTAAAGGATCAAAGTGGAAATGAAAAATAGCGCCAAAAGTGATAAAGTGAAACCCCAACATTTAAAGTGGGTTTAAGCGATTGGGATAGAAAAATGATGACACGAAACTTAATTTCCCCCATTATTGTTTGAGGAGTATAGGGGCAAAGGGGTCCAGAGCCGGCCCCCCTGCCACCATCTCCCCCTAAGATAAGTGTAAATATTTTTATTTATAGTGTAAATATTTCTTATTTATAAAATTTAAAATGTAAATATTTCTTATTTATAAATTAAAATATTTCTTATTTATAAATTACGTAATTTTGTCAGTGTGAATATTGGTGGTTTTGTTCCCCACCTCCACCACCAATATATGTGTTATATGTGGCCCTTATAAACCCAACAATAACACTATCACGAACCTCACATTCAGAATGACATATTTTTTTTTATTCCCAGAGTATATTTCATGTTTCTATGTTATTAACCCTTTTTGTCGGTGCTGTAGTAGCCCCTTTTACGAAAACAGGGGTCGGTGCCGTACTAGTACGCATAAATTCTAGCGGGACAAATTAAGCGGGAAACGGCTGGTAGGCCCCACAATGAAAGAATGGGTCTGTGTGGTCAGTGTGACAGGAAAAAAAACCTGCAGCACACACTAAAATGAGAAAACTCTAACCTTTTTTTTTTTAAAACAGGATTTTGCAGTTTATTTTCTTATGATATTTATTGATGTATTCTCGTTTTCTTTTGGGCTCATTTGGGTAGAAAAGGAAGATATATTACAAATAGAGATGATTTTGATTGGGTTTTAAATGACAAGTACCTTGAAATTGAGCTCAAAATAGCGAAAATGTTCGATTTTTAAGAAGTTCAAGAGTAAACAAATCACACCATGTGTCCAATACACAAACAATAGCCCAATTTTTCTTTTAAAAAATACACTGATACTATTTATAGCATTTTTACAATGATGCAGGGTTTTATACATAACAGTAAATCTATTTTTTTTGGGAATAAAAATTCAAAAAGGAAAGCAAAGTAACGTAAGAGGGGCCTGGGGAGTGGGCTAATGAACAGAGATGTTATTTTAGTCCAGGAATGTCTGCCTTGTTTATTCTGGACCCTATTTTGAAATTGGCATCGTTTGGGAAAATTTTTGTGAAATTAATAATATTGGTAGAATTACCACAATATGTTATAAAGGAATTTTACTATAATTTATTGCTTTTTCCAGAGCTTTTTCCGCAACGGCTTGTTCCCGGAGAAAATGCCCAATAAAATGTCAGATTAGTTAATTTCCCTTTTTTTAACATTGTTGAAATTGGCCAAATTGCCATTTTCTGACCACTATTTTGGGTAGTTGAAATTGGTGAATAGGCGATTTCTTTTACTCAGTCGATAGAAGAAATGGAGTTCTAGCGAAATAGCTATGATTTTAGTGGACTGGAACATTGGAATTGGCAAAATAGGGCTCAAAGTTGGCGAAATCGCCGATGCGTAAACATCTTTGAGACCGATAACTCAAGTGAGAGCATAATTCCATAAGTTTTCATTCAAATTTCATACTTCTGGTGTCGTTATGATTGGAAAAGATTCTCTATCGTTTCATAAGAAATTTTTTTCCCAAAAATTTTCGACCGAGAAATGTTTCCGAGAAGGCCTGTGACCCAAAGGGTTAATATTGTTTATTATGTCATATTAGATGAATTGGATAATAAATAAGCCATAGAGCTGATATTAGTGTCAAATTGAAGCATTTTGTCCTGCCCCCAAAAACAAACTCGCCTCCCTCTCTCCTCCCTCTCCATCTTCCATACACCAACAAGTCGCCAATAAAGGTAAGTGATGTTAAATGTTCATTTGTACATGTTATTAGTGCTTTATATTTATTTGTCATTCTTTTCTGTATGTAAATCTATATTTAATCTTGAAAAATTATTTTTTTGTTAATACTCCGTGTTCTGAAACGAATTAATTGAATTTACATTATTTCTTATGAAGAAAATGGTTTCAGTTTTCGATGATTTCAGTTTTAGTTGATCCCTCTGGGACGGATTAAACACGAAAACTGAGGGTCCACTGTAAATACAGTGGAACCTAGGGTTTCTTTTGCCCTGGTTTTCATCGAATTCGGCTTTCGACATTATGTGTCAAAAATTTTCTCCCGTTTCTTCATCACCTTGGTTTTTGTCCACCGTACCAAACGTGTCCGCCTGCCCATGCCCACACAAGCATCCCATGCATGCGTTATGAGTAAGTCTCTTTGAGCCGTCAAGTGAATAATACCCTGCACGTTCATACGAAACTTTTTGTAATAATCCATTGTTTTTTGTGCTTTTTTATTGAGTGTGACTGCTAAATAAGCCACCATGGGCCAAAGAAAGTTCCGGTGCCTTTGGGAAGTCCAGGGGGTTTGGATGGAGTGGCCAGGATGTGGAGGGATTGGTGGACGACCACAGGAAGAGCTAACCACTGAAGAGCTGCAAAACCTTCAACTGGAACAGCAACAGATAAAGCTGAGGAAATTGCTTCGAGGAGGAGGAAGAGAGGGGGAAGAATGTGCCTTCTTCAGTGATTAAGGACATGTGTGCAAAGTGGATTGAGTTGCAAAGTTTGTGGAGAAATATCACCTAACAAAGCTGTTACAAGCCGTGTCTGCAACATGTTCAATGACAATGCCTTGTCCCATTTTAGGCAAATCTTAAATAGACGCCAGAAACAGACCGCTCTGGACAGATTTTGTGCGACATGGGTCAAGTGACTCCCAAGCTGGTCCTAGTGCCAGTAAAGACAAAGAAGGGAATTAACCGGATAGGGACTTGATACCTGAAGTCCTTATGGGTGGGGATTCCCCTTCCAAACAATAACCTCTCTTCCCTCTCCCCTCCTGCGTCTTCCATACGCCAACAAGAGTCTTCAATAAAGGTAAAAGTTATGTTAAATGTTCATTTATCCATTTCATTAGCCCTTTATATTTATTTCTCATTGTTTTCTGTATGTAAAAATATAGTTATTTTCTATAAAATGTATTTTTGTTAATACTTTTGGGTGTCTGGAACGGATTAATTGGATTTACATTATTTTTATGGGAAATATTGCTTCAGTTTTCGTGGTATTCGGTTTTCATCAGACTTTCTGGAGCAATTAGAAGAGAAAACCCGAGGTTCCACTGTACAAATATATTTATGTATAGCATGCTACTGTAAATATAATTTTACAGGAATACTGTTACAGAAAAAACAAATTTATGTCTGACTGTAAGGTACTAAAATGTTTGTTGAACTTGTATAAGAGTACGATAATACTGTAGATACATATACATACACTGTATATACTGTACCTTTTAAAAGAGATACTCAACACTGCACTAACCAATTTGTAAGGGGATCATGAACACTCTTGTGTTTTAAAGATTTTCTCCACGAAGAAATTCGGTCAGCATTTCATTAGCCAAGCAGCTATACAGCCGAATGTCTTCTTCATTTTCGGGAAACTCCAAAATGCAATAAGAAGCTGCAATTGTTCTGGAACAGGTGGCATCATCTGTTCAACCACTTTAAAGGGGATATGTGCCGCAACCGTGCTGCACACATCTCTGTGAGTGAATGTACTCCTCCATCTGTAAATGAAACATTAACAAAACAATATACAAGAATTAAAGTGATGCGAGTAAAATCCAATGCTGTTCAACTGATCATTTTCTTCTACATTCACCTACACAGTAGTATATAGAATATACTATACATATATGATCTGCAACACGTTAACATGATTAATAAAAAAACCTAATATGAATACTAACCGTCTAGAACAGCAATTCCCAACCTTTTTTTCATGATGTCCCTTTCAGCTTCTCCAGTTACATATTACAACTAGAAAGATGAACCTTAGAGTGAATTATTTTTGTCACCAGAAAAGAAATTTTCATGACTTCATAACCCCCAAGAAAAATGCACAGTGACCATATCTGCAGTGGCAAACCCTTGCTCTATGGTATACCACACTGTACAACCTACATCTTAAAAGAACAAAGCCCCTAAATTTCACTACATATCTGAGTATAGTCAAATAGCAAGTTTCTTGTGCTCAATCTATAGAAGGAATACTACCTGCCTGGAGTCTACCTGGAGGGCATTCCAGGGATCAACGCCCCGCGGCCCAGTCCATGACCAGGCCTCCCGGGGAATCAGGGCCTGATCAACGAGGCTGTTACTGCTGGCTGCATGTAGTCCAACATACGAACCACAGCCCAGCTGATCTGGCACTGACTTTAGGTATCTGTCCAACTCCTCTTGAAGACAACCAGGGGTCACTGGTAATGCCCTTATAGCTGGTGGGAGGCTGTTGAACAGTCTTGGGCCCCAGACACTTATTGTGTTTTCTCTAGTGTACATTGCACCGTCTGCCAAGTCTTTTGCTTTCGTATGGAGTGATTTCTGTATGCATATTAGAGACCAGTCCCTCCAGAATCTTCCAGGTGTAGATTATGATATATCTGTCTCGTCTGCTCTCCAGTGAATAAAAGTCTAGTGCTTCCAGGCGTTCCCAGTAGTTAAGGTGTTTGATGGAACTTATACGTGCAGTAAAGGTTAACTGTACTTTCTCTAGATCTGCAATTTCACCTGCCTTGAATGGGGATGTTAATGTACAGCAGCAGTATTCCAGCCTAGAGAGAACAAGTGATTTAAAAAAAGATCATCATTGGCTTAGCATCTCTTGTCTTGAATGTTCTCATTATCCATCCTATCAGTTTCCTCGCAGATGTGATAGTACATAGCATTGTTGAGGTCCTTGAAGGTGAGGTCTTCGGACATTACCACACCCAAATTGAGCAATGGAATTGGCATAAAATAGGACTTAAAAAAGAGCGCATCTGCCAATGAATAAATTGCACCCAGACTGCTAACTTTACATGTAAATAATCCCTTAAGTTTTTCATCAAATTTCGTTTTTCTTTTGGCATCATTACTTTCAGAAAAAGATTTTCTACCATTTTAAAAGAATTTTTCTTTTTAAATGTTGACACTGTCAGAACTTTTAATTTTGGGGGCTTCCAACAGTGAAGGGGTTAACAACAAGTTAGACTGATATAGAAATAAAAATGGTTGAGTGAGGGTGAGACCTTCCTCACAAAGGCCAATGGGCCTTTGTGAGATTCTGCAAAGAAAACCTGGTAATGAGTGAAAGTATGTGTTAATGAAACAACCTAAGTGTTTTTATATTAAAACCATTTAAAAAGATTATTCAATTATTCGATTATTGGATCTACACAAAGCTTTTGATACAGTCGACCATGATTTACTGCTCACAAAATTAGCACACTATGGTATAAGGGGGCACCCACTCAACTACCTAAAGTCATACCTTAGCAACAGAAGCCAATACGTGTACACAAATGGAGCGAACTCTTCCACACAACAAATTACAGTCGGAGTCCCTCAAGGAAGTGTCCTGGGGCCACTCCTATTCCTCATTTACATAAATGACCTACTGAATGCATCACAACTACTCAAACCCATTTTATTTGCAGATGACACAACATATGTCTTCTCTCACCCAAATCCAGTTATACTGGCCAACACTATTAATGCCGAATTACAGAAAATATCAACATGGATGACGACTAACAAGCTTACTCTCAACACTGACAAGACCTACTTCATACAGTTTGGAAGCAAAGCCACAAATGTTCCACTTAACATAATGCTCAATGGTTCACCCATCACAAGACTCAAAGAGGGAAAATTCCTAGGAATCCACCTTGACAGTAGCCTTAAATTCCAAACACACATACAACAAATTTCCAAGAAAATCTCAAAGACAGTAGGCATATTATCAAAGATACGCTATTATGTGCACAATCGGCTCTCCTTGCACTATATCACTCACTTATCTACACTTATCTCACCTATGGAATCTGTGCATGGGGATCAACAACATTAAATCACCTTAGACCACTCATAACACAACAAAAGGCTGCAGTCAGAATGATAACAAATTCCCACTCTAGGCAGCATACTCCACCACTATTCAAAAGTCTAAAACTACTCACCGTAAAGAACATTCATACTTATTCTTGTGCCTACTACATATATAAAACTTTACACTCTAATATAAACCCTCTGCTCAAAATTCTCCTCACCAACTTTAATAGGACTCATGACCACAACACAAGACACAGATCACTTTTTGATATACCCCGAGTTCATAACAACCTATGTAAAAATTCTATGCACATGAAGGGCCCCAGAATCTGGAATTCATTACCAGTAAATATTAAGATAACCTTGTCTGAAAATCAATTTAAGACTCAACTCAAAAACCACCTACTCACCCAAAATTAAATAATTATACTATAAACTACTTTGAAAAATGCTCATTATTACTTTCCTATAAGATAATTTCAATTTTTAATAATATGTTACTATTATGTTACCCCTACTCACCCAAACTAAATACTCATACTATAAGTTAATGTCAAAAATGCTCAATGTTATTTTCCTTAAGATAATCTCAATTTCAATATCATCATATAATAATTTTAACAGTATAATATCATCATATTGTAATTTGAAAACAAATTTTAACTAGAATAAACTCAATAAATTTCTCTATTATTATGTACATAGTCTTTAAGTTACTAGATTAAGCTGCCCCTAATGCCATGGCATGTCAGTGGCTCTCCTTGCACACAATTTATATTGTAACTACCAATACCTATGTAATCTGCAATGAAATAAAATTTACTTTACTTTTACTTTACTTTAATTCGAATTAATTTGTTTTGTCAGTCAAGGGATTATTTTACCTTAGTTGAAAGCCGTTTAAAAATGCTTTGCAATAAGAAAAGGTTGAGTTTTCTCTCAAGCCTTAGAAAATGGTATGGCATTCATATTCAGTATAAGATAGGAACTTTACCACTGGCAGATAGAGGTTAATTGAAGTCTAGTAATCCCCCAATTAAAGACACTTTTTTTACATGATATTTAAATTAAGAGTACTGAAACTCTCGACACTAACCTTGGTCTCTGGCACGGCCATAAAGGAGGGAAGCAATTTTTTCAGAACGCTTCCACCCCCTCCAGTTGTTGCAGAGGGACTCGGGCTCACTGATCCAGCTACATAATGAGTCCTCTTCAAATCGCTCCGAGTCCTCAAAGGAGAAACGATCCCCTTCCTCCCAATCAAACATTTGTTGAGCTGTAATGGTGCAGCGTGGTGGGGCCCAGGATGTGGAGGAAGGAAAAGACTGAGAAGAGATAGAGGAAAAAAGGCAGGAGGAATAGGATGAAGAAAAGGATGAGGTGGATGGGCTGGAAGAGGAAGAGCCACAAGAGGGGGAAGAAGGAGATAAGGATAAGGAAAAGGAAGAGGAGTAGGACGGGCACTTATAGTTGGCGGCCACAATGTACAAGCACCTTAAGCTAGAAAACTGTAGGTACTACAGAAACACAATTTCCAAATTCTGACAGTCTCCTGCCACGCAAATTGTTTGTCTTGCAGATGGCTAGGGAAAATCTTCCACACACTAGTCATATTTTCCAACTTATGACTGTAAAAATTACAATGCTGCCTATTTTCATCTGCATTACATTCAAATTTCTAGGGCAAAACACACTCCTGTATAAATAACACACAGAATTTTGCCATATTTAATTGTTAGGACCATGAATCTTCAAGTAAGATTAATCTTGACTGCCATTTACCTGGAGTTCTAAATAACATTAAGTTCTTCAGTTTATGGCCAAGCTTTTTCATAGTCTCAAACCAGATCTTCCTGCCACAGATGCAACTGCTGAGTCAGTTCCAAATGCTGTTTAATAAACATTCCTTGAAAAGAGAGAGAAAATTCCGGTATAATATTAATCTTAGACATTATGCAACTATATTAAGTCGTATGGGAGTTCATTTCCCAAGAAGTGTTACTTCTTGGACAACAATTTGTGTATAACATATTTCTACATAAAATTACATGAAATATAGAACAAAATAATCTATCAATACCAAGATCACATTGAACTAAATGATCAATCTAATTATGTATCATGCTAATCTGTAATGATCATAAATGTTCATTATACAACAAAAAAGTAAGTCATAGGTTCAGCAAAAAATTGGATACGAAAATAGCTCCAGAAAAAAGGAAAGTGATTGGTTAAAGCTCTGAAGTGAGAAAATAATAATGGGATGTGTGTTTGGGAGACTGAACTAAACTTCCCCATCAGAAGTTGCAAGTTTAATAAAACTTCTAATCTCTTAATGTGGAGGAGGTGAGGAGTTACTAAAAGTATTATCCAGATGGCTGAGGAGGGGTTATACACAACAATTTGTGTATAACATATTTCTACATAAAATTACATGAAATATAGAACAAAATAATCTATCAATACCAAGATCACATTGAACTAAATGATCAATCTAATTATGTATCACGCTAATCTGTAATGATCATAAATGTTCATTATACAACAAAAAAGTAAGTCATAGGTTCAGCAAAAAATTGGATACGAAAATAACTCCAGAAAAAAGGAAAGTGATTGGTTAAAGCTCTGAAGTGAGAAAATAATAATGGGATGTGTGTTTGGGAGACTGAACTAAACTTCCCCATCAGAAGTTGCAAGTTTAATAAAACTTCTAATCTCTTAATGTGGAGGAGGTGAGGAGTTACTAAAAGTATTATCCAGATGGCTGAGGAGGGGTTGTTGAGGTGGTTTGGTCATTAAAGAAGAAGAAGCAAAATAGGATAACCTAGAGGGTTTATAAATCTGTAGTGGAGGGAAGGCAAAGTTGGAGTCGTCCTAGGAAAGGATGGAGGGAGGAGGTAAAGGATGTTTTGTGCTCAAGGGGTTTGGACATCCAGCAGGAATGTGTGAGCATGTTAGACAGGAGTTGAGACAAATGGTTTTTAGGACCTGACGAGCTGTTGGAGTGTGAGCAAGGTAACATTTTGTGAAGGGATTCAGGGAAACCAGTTAGTCAGACTTGAATCCTGGAGGTGGAAAATACAGTACGTCCCCACAAAAAAAGGGTGGGGATATTTGCTGTCTGGAGGAACATGTGAACTGTCATATCTGTGCACCTCTGGCAAGGCAGTGATGGTGTGAATGATGGTGAAAGTGTTTCTTTTTTGGGTCACCCTAACTTGGTGGGAGACAGCCAGTGTTAAAAAAATGAATAAAGAAACTAACAGAACATACAAATTAAATAATACAACATAGAGCTTAATCAAAGAAAAAACAAACAAAAACAAAGACTGGAGTTGTGGTTAGCAGAAATCTAAAGTCAGGAAAACACTTCAGCCAACTTTGCCTTGTCAGGTACTTAGTATAAAAAATGGAGCCTTCATGTGGTTATTCTGTATAAGTGTAATATAAAACTGTGTGAATAAGGTACATCACAGAGCAAGGTTATTAAAATCACCAGCATTATGTTCATGGGGAAGCAGTAACCACACAGAGGTCATACAACATCTGGGAAATGGAAGGTAATCTATTTGATAAATAATGAGGATAGCTCTAATGCCTGTGATCAAAAGTCCTTCACTGACATCAAGGAACTCCCTCCTAAAGAATAAAATGGCACATAGCCAAGAACGTTTAACAAATACTGTAAATTGTAATTAACTACCTCAGCTCTTTAGAATATTTATTGATTCATAAAAAACACTAAATCCATTTGATTTACAAAGAATTAAAATTCCAATTAATAACCAAGTAAGCTGTCTTATTATTATTATTATTATCAAACAAACACTAAACCCATAGTAAACTGCTTAGCTCTTCACATGGACTGAGTGCTTGGGAGACAGTCATCTAAGCCATCTAAGAGCCCCTCTTCCCCAATGAACAGGGGTCCTATGTAACTACACTCCAATACCTGCTGGAAGTATTCAGGTGTTAAGTAAAAGATATCAGTGTACTCAAGATGTTAGAACAATGAACCAACATTAGATGGGTAAGGAGCAGGGTGAGGAGTTGGAGAAACTCTTTAGGTAAAACAAAAGTGTTACATCAGTCAATACCATTCTGTAATACCTAATCTCACCTCTTTAAAGCCCAATAATGTCAGGTGAGACAATTATAGTTGTTGAATTTTTATTATATTAAAACAAAGACCTCACTAAACTATACCATGCCTACCTAGGTATAACTAGGTATTATAACTATGTTTTCTGGTACATATATGTACACTGTATTGGTTTTGAAATGCTGTTTCCTCTGCACCATGAAAATTGTGGCAGACACACCACTATAGAGTTTATATTCACTGAAAGCAATGAAGTCATAAGAGCAATGCAGTTTTATGTTATGAAGAATATCTGAAAATGCCAGTAATAAAAAAAAAAAGGCCTAAAGCCAAATCTTTAAGAATACAAATTATTATTTTTTTTATTCAATGACTTATCATTACCTTAATCATAGGTACTGTTGTTGCTGTTTTTGTTTCCTGGAAGGTATGCTAATGTAACTTATAATACTGTAGTATTATATTCATGGGGAAGCACTAAATCAATTGGGGTCATACAGTGCCTGGGTAATGGTAAGTAACTAGTTTGATTCAAGAGAGGGGGCTAGCTGTAAGTACAGTACTGTAAATGGTTTGATCCAAAGGAGTAGCACCAATTACTTGGATCAAAAGCTTTTTATTGGCATCAAGGCACCACCTTCCCCATTTACCTGTACAGTGGTACCCCGAGTTTCGGCCATAATTCGTTCCAGAAGGCTGTTCGAGTGTCGTTACCGAACGAATTTGTTCCCATAAGGAATAATGTGAATTAGATTAGTTCATTTCAGACCCCCAAAAATACACTTACAAAAGCACTTACAATAATACGCTTAAATAATTGTTTGAGTTGGGAGATGTATGAAACTCGGGGTACCACTGTAATACATGTATATCTGTGACCAGTTTCAAGAATTTTTCTATCCTCAAAGCCCAGCCTGGGACCAGGCTTTTCCGTTCATTGTTTGTTCAACCAAGCTATTGCTGTTGGTGGCTTGCTAGCCCACATATCAATCACAGCCTGGTTGCTCTGGCACTTGGTGATAGTCATAATCCAGTTTCCTCTTGAAAACTTCAAAACTTGTTCTAGCAATGTTTCTGATATTTGATGTAACATGTTGACTCATTTTGGATCATGAATGTTAACTCTGAAGGGCTAACGTAACTTCCACTTTTCGTTTTAATAAAATAACCTTATTCAACTTAACCTTGAAGTGCCCAATTTGTTTGTGTTTAACCATATAAATTTCCAATTAAAGTTAATTCAATAAAATATTATAAGTGGCAGTTCCAGTTTAATATGGACAAATGGAATAAGAAAACCACAGCACTTATAATCTAAAGAATATAGCTCTAAATCAAACAATGCAAAAAAAAAAAAAAAAAAAAAAAAAGACACGAGTTCTGGGTAGTTCAATTCTCATCTCCATATTACAGAATGGAGTAAATATTTAGTTCAGGTGCTTTGTTTGACCTTATCAAGATAAAAAGGAAAATCTTTACTACATGGGTTGTGCAATGGACACGGTTATACGTATGTTGGGTCTAACCCACCAACCTAACGTAACCAAACCTAGATTAAAAGTTAAATTCTAGGGTATGGCAGATTGGGTTTAGATCAGGTTATTTTTTGGGGGTTAAAATTTTTTTTACCCCATAGGCCTAAAATATACATGTTTCCATTGCACTATCTACTGAATATTATAATATAATAATATCTTTATTTAGTACAAGTACATGTACAAGAAATACAAGCCTAGCTGACATCAATGACATACTACTATATAGAAAGCCCTTTGTTATGCTGAGCATTAAATAAAATGCTGAAAATGTCTTGCCAGGACAGGACTCACAGTAATGAATTCCAATTGAATAAATTTAAATTTAGAAAGGATATAGGAAAGCCTTGGTTTGGTAATAGTTGTGGATTAGTGAAACAAACTATTAACTTCAGCTACTGAGGTGAGAACTTGCATTAGACAGGTACATGAGTGGAACAAGACTGCTCCACTATTCTTTTGATCTTATTACTTAAGAATAACCCACAGTCAACAGTACTGAAATAATACAAATATTTTCAGTTTAATTAAGAGACCTTCCTAGAAATTTTGCTTGCTCACTAAATTCATATGACTATAGTGGAAATGTCTCTTTCCTGTAAGCATTAAAAAATATTAACCCCAGTGAAATTTACCTCAGAAACTGAAATAATGTTGCATACATATTCATAAAAAAATTTAATTCTGCATAAAGTGCACAGTCAAATTTCCACAGCTCTTAGATATATAAGCATTAATTCTGCATAAAGTGCACAATCAGCTCTTACTTAGATATGTAAACATTAATTTATCAAACAATGAACTAATATAAAGGTCAACATGACAATCTCACTATTTAATGACCCCAATGGAAATAAGTCACTGACTTTTTTGGGGTTATTCCCGGTAAATTACACATGTTATGCATGATAATTATACTTATGTGGACCTGTATCTAAATAACCTTACTTACTTACTGTATCACTTTTAAAGTTTCTAATATGCTACTCTTCTAGCATCTGATCAAGTTCCAATCACGATGTGAACAAAAATATAGTATCAAAAGGCAAAGTGCTCCACCATGACCTACATGAAGAGTGAAATACCCACGAGAGGTAAAGTCTACCTTAGACTCCAACCTTGAGATTGTAGGCCATAATATGCATAGCAAACCCTGGTGGGCCGAGATCACAGTCACTGTTATATCTGATGGTGTACATTAAGGTTAGAGGTGAGTTAGAGTGTGTGGGAAGGCAGGGAGTGAGGGTAAAGAGGATGGTGGCACCACAGGGAAGGGGAATGTGCCAAGCACAGGGTCACAGTCCTCTGAGTTCGGTCATCACACAGCTGATCCTCCACACAAAAAGACTTCTTCTCACCCTTGTAACAGCGCTTTCATCACTTGAAAATAGTTCTCCAGTATCACTGCTGTGACCAGTAAAGTTATAATAAACCCGCCTCACTCACTCGCCCGCTATGGTTCATTCCTAAGGAAAAACAAAGAGCGAGAAATTACCAAACGCTTTTGTTTTGTCCTTTCTTCTCTCGATAACAAACAAATCTTCAGGTTCCAGCATTATTTTATCCTCTCACGGTGGTCCACTGGCGCTTTGCTCAGTATTACCCGTACTAACACTTATTTAAACAAAGCTTAACCAATGCACATTTTTAATGGTGGTTTTATTCAGCAGATTTATTGACAATGTCAAAACAGTAATATGTGACAACAATGGGTCCAAATCCTTGAATTTTTCACACGAGCAACTGCAGGTACAGAAAAGCTGATTATTATGCACACTTTATATGTATTTTCAAGGTTAGTTTTATGCTTATTATTACACGTAGTATTAGTTACGTGCACTTAAAAAATAAGCAAAAAAATACAGCCGAGAAAAAGATCTAAAAAAATGTTATAAATTAATTTTATAACACCATGTTAAGTAGTATTGAGTTGTAGTCAGTCTAAACAGTTCCTTAACTTTTCCTTTCTTACGAGTCTCTCTGATGCTTCTACCTTGTATCTGAGGACCCACAACATACATCGGTGAATATTTCGGTCATCGTTTCTTAGTTTCTTCCTTTGGAACTGCGTTGTGCTAGCTTAGTAATCATACGTAAGTATTATAATTTATGGTGACGCTGAAAGTTATCGATTAACATATGAAATGTAATTTCCGAGAGTAATTCTTGTACAAATGACGGATGGCATGAATGTCTTCCGTTGTCTCACATGGAATCGAATTTTTTTCATTATTTTGTATAATATCAAACAACCGTTTTATTGGCGTTTATGAAGCATTTATTGAAATATTCTTGCATCATCATTGTCATTGGTGAGTATTATCCTATAAGTTTGATTTGAGCAACATGTGTACCAAGATGTATTGACGTTTTCCAGAATGTTTAGGAAATCCCATTATTTTTATGAAAATTAAGATATATATGGTTAATATAGAATGTATAGAAAGACATGGTTAAAGTGCTGGTGCCCTCAGCTCCCATCTTAAGGGCTCGAGTTCGATCCCGGGACGACCGGAAATGTACATAATACTTGGAGCACCGAGGTAGGCCTATTTTTTTATATTGTAAATAAAACTGACTAGCAGGTAGATAAGACATGTCTTAACCTAACAAGACTAAGGCCCTAAATTTCTGTAAAATCATGCTGAGTCATTGATTAAATTATATCCTGCAAGGTGGCTGTGAATCTCATTCAGATACTTTTTTTCTGGTAATATTACAAAGTGGGGTGTACATATGTTATTTATACATTTTATGAATTAGTTATTACAAGAAGGCCAATAATATGCCCAGGTATGCCTAGGCATTTCAGGCAGTCTTATGATAGATCTTACTCAATAGTGACAATGAATATACTGATATTAAGGTTAGGAAATTGTAGTGATTAACTAGGTTTACAAAATTGAGGAACTGTAGTTCAAACATTTAAGAATTTAACAATTAGTTTATATATTAATGGTAAAGGTGATGTATTGGCATTTGTAGTTACTGAGTCCATAAACTTTTATATAGTTGGGCTTAGGCTGATTGGTCTATAATTTGAAGCTAAGGACCTATCTTCCACTGTAAATAGATGTCACATTTTTCATACTTCAGTTTTTGGGTACGTACCATACCTTTTTAGGTTAAAAAGGCTGGTTTATCTCTATATGTCTGAGAATTGTTCTTAACAATTATTTATGGATATGCATTTGTATAATGTAAAAACATAAGAAGGAACACTGCAGCAGGCCTACTGGCCCATACGAGGCAGGTCCAAGTCTCCCACCGGCTTAAGCCAATGCCCCGACCCATCCAGGTCAGGTTACATTCACTTAAGGAAGGAGCACGGCATCTGACCTAGTAGCACAAGCTAGTCAGGACCAACTCACACCCACCCGCACCCACTCATATATTTATCTAGCCTATTTTTAAAACTACACAACGTTTTAGCCTCTATAACTGTACTCGGGAGTTTGTTCCACTCATCGACAACTCTATTACCAAACCAATGCTTTCCTATATCCTTCCTGAATCTGAATTTATCCAACTTAAAGCCATTGCTGCGTGTCCTGTCAATACTAGATATTTTTAGCACACTATTTACATCCCCTTTATTTATTCCTGTTTTCCATTTATACACCTCAATCATATCCCCCCTAATTCTACGCCTTTCTAGAGAGTGCAGATTCAGGGCCCTCAGTCTATCCTCATAGGGAAGATTTCTGATACATGGGATCAACTTAGTCATCCTCCTTTGTACGTTTTCCAGAGCATTTATATCCATTCTGTAATACGGTGACCAAAACTGTGCAGCATAATCTAGATGAGGCCTAACCAAGGATATATAGAGTTGAAGAACAACCTGAGGACTCCTATTATTTATGCTTCTTGATATGAAGCCAAGGATTCTGTTCGCTTTATTGCGAACACTTATGCACTGCTGTCTTGGTTTTAGATTACTGCTAACCAGAACTCCTAAATCCTTTTCGCAATCAGTAGTATTAAGATCTACATTATTTAGTTTATATGTGGCATGGTTATTGTCCTGTCCAATATTTAGAACTTTGCATTTATCTATATTAAACTGCATCTGCCACTTCTCCGACCACTGCATCAGTCTATTCAAATCTTCCTGGAGTGCTCTAATGTCCTCATTTGAATGAATTGGACGGCCTATTTTGGTGTCATCGGCAAACTTGCTTATGTCGCTATTTATTCCCTCATCTATGTCGTTTATGTAGATTGTGAACAACAAGGGGCCCAATACTGACCCCTGTGGAACACCGCTTGTGACACTTCCCCACTCTGATTTCTCCCCATTTATGCAAACACTCTGCTGCCTATTTGTCAACCATGCCTCTATCCAGGAAAAAATTTCTCCTCCTATTCCGTGTGCCTTAATTTTCCTCAATAGTCTCTGATGTGGGACTCTATCAAAAGCCTTACTGAAGTCCATATACACAATATCATATTCATTACCATGATCTACCTCCTCAAATACCTTAAGTGAAGAAAGTTATTAAATTTGTAAGGCAGGAACTCCCTTTTGTTAAACCGTGCTGAGATTCGTTGATTAATTTATGCTTTTCAAGATGGCTGTGAATTGCCTCGGCTATTATTGATTCCATAAATTTTCCCACTATGGGGGTTAGGCTTATTGGTCTATAGTTCGAAGCTAAGGACCTGTCACCTCCTTTGAAAATAGGTATTACATTTGCCATTTTCCACTTATCTGGCACCATGCCAGTTTGCAGTGATATATTGAAAAGATTAGCCATAGGTTTGCTAAGCTCCTCTTTACATTCCTTTAGAACCCTTGCATACAGTTCATCAGGGCCTGGGGATTTGTTAGGTTTTAATTTATCTATTTGTCTAAGGACCATGTCACTTGTGACCCTAATCATGCATAGTTTACTATCATCCTGTTCTACATAATTAATTATTTCTGGAATATCGCTAGTATCTTCCTGTGTAAAAACTGAGAGGAAGTAAGTGTTAAACATTCTACACATTTCCTTATCACTGTCGGTGAGCTGACCTGAGTAACTTTTGAGTGGGCCTATCTTGTCCCTAATCTTACTTCTGTATACTTGAAAAAATCCTTTTGGATTAATCTTCGATTCTCTTGCAACTTTAACCTCATAGTCTCTTTTTTTCTAATCTTATCTCTATATGTCAAGAAACAAGAAATGTGTTAAAAATTATACACATGTCACTAACAGAAATCTGACCTAAGTTAAATAAGTGTGCTGCTGGAACTTCTAAAGTGGTGATTACTGAAGTAGCAACCAGTTTATTTTTAATCCTTTCTAAAACTGAATATACTCAATTTAAATCCATTACTGCAAGTGGTGGATTTTTCTGCACCTTATTTATTTTTATTAACACATCGGCTGATTCCCACCAAGGCAGGGTGGCCCGAAAAATAAAATCTTTCATCATCATTCACTTCATCACTGTCTTGCCAGAGGAGTGCTTTACACTACAGTTATAAAACTGCAACATTAACACACCCTCCTTATTTATATCCCCTTTATTTCTGTTTTTCCTAGGTAGTAGGTTGGTAAACAGTAACCGCCCAGGGAGGTACTACCGTCCTGCCAAGTGAGTGTAAAACGTAAGCCTGTAATTGTTTTATATGATGGTAGGATTGCTGGTGTCTTTTTTTCTGTCTCATAAACATGCAAGATTTCAGGTATGTCTTGTTACTTCTACTTACACTTAGGTCACACTACACATTCATGTACAAGCATATATATATACACCCCTCTGGGTTTTCTTCTATTTTCTTACTAGTTCCTGTTCTTATTTCCTCTTATCTCCATGGGGAAGTGGAACAGAATTCTTCCTCTGTAAGCCATGCATGTTGTAAGAGTCGACTAAAATGCCGGGAGAAGGGGCTAGTAACCCCTTCTCCTGTATACATTACTAAAGTTAAAAAAATAAACTTTTGTTTTTCTCTTTGGGCCACCTTGCCTTGGTGGGAAACGGCCGATTTGTTGAAAGAAGAAAGATTTCTGTTTTTAATTTCTTCACTTCATTCACACCCTTTTCCCAGGTTTATATACTATTTCCAGTGTGTAGATTCAGTACCATTTAGTCTATTTTTGTTGGTAAAAATTCTGATACAGACATGTGAACTCTTGAAAAATGCTGTATTTATTGGTCATCATCATTCGACAAATCGGCCTTTTCCCACTGAGGCAGGGTGGCCTAAAAAGAAAAACAAGTTTCTCTTTTTAACTTTAGTAATGTATACAGGAGAAGCGGTTACTAGCCCCTTGCTCCCGGCATTTTAGTCAACTCTTACGGCACGCATGGCGTATGGAGGAAGAATTCTGTTCCACTTCCCCATGGAGATAAGAGGAAATAAGAACAAGAACTAGTAAGAAAACAGAAGAAAACCCAGAGGAGTGTATATATATATATATATATATATGCTTGTATATGCATGCGTAGTGTGACCTACGCATGCATGTAACAAGTAACAAGACGTACCTGAAATCTTGCATGTTTATGAGACAGAAAAAAGACACCAGCAATTCTACCATCATGTAAAACAATTACAGGGTTTTGTTTTACACTCACTTGGCAGGATGGTAGTACCTACCTGGACGGTTGCTGTCTACCAACCTACTACCTAGGATATTTACTGGTATATAGTTTAATTTTTAAAATCTAATTCAGTACATCTATCACAGGTAAATCATGGCTCCCCGTAAAGGAAAGGTTCAGAAGGAGGAGGTGCAGGTCCAGCTTGGCCCACAAGTGCTTGATGGTGAGAAAGTATTTGCTGTATGTCACATTTATGCCAGCTACAATGACACATTTGTACATGTGACTGATCTATCTGGTCGTGAAACTATTGTCCGCATCACTGGAGGGCAGAAAGTGAAGGCAGATCGTGATGAGTCTTCTCCTTATGCTGCTATGTTAGCTGCTCAGGTAATTAGTTTAATTTTATTGTTCTTGGCTGAGTTACATATGTTATATATATGCTGTTAGCCAGCATGTATTCTGTCTCCTTTTAAACTTCATGGCATATATTATGTAATCTGCAGTAGATACCCTTGTAATGCATAGGAAATGTTCATGAAATTGGTGCCTAATGAAAATTAGCTTTTTAAAGTAAATGTGGGAAAATGGGGTCATGTTTGATACACCTCAAGATTTGACAAATAACTTTGCTTTCATACTATATTCTAGGTAAAAATTAATATAATTCATCTTACATTTTGTTTGTCACGCTGGAAGAGTATGGGGAGGGTTAATGTTGACCTACAAAGCCAAGTTGGATGCAGTGAGAATTATCAGCTTGCATTGTATACTATTAATATCTAAAGTATGATTTTATGGGTCAAAACCCCGTGGCTCAGTTTCATACCAGGCCTTATTGACCAGACTGTTACTGCTTGTCATGTGCAGTCCAACATACAAACTACAGCCTAGCTGGTCAGGAACTGATTTGAGAAGTTTAGGAAATTCTCTTTTGAAGACAGCCAGAGGTGTGTTGGTACTGTAATTTCCCTTACGATGTGGGGGCATTGAAAATTCAGGGACCTCTGACACTTCTTCTTTCAACAAACCGTCAGTATCCCACCGAGGCAGGGTGACCCAGAAAGAAAAACAAACGCTTCTCTTTTTCTTTTCTTCTTTCAACACGTCGGCCTTCTCCCACCGAGGCAGGGTGGCCCAAAAGGAAAAACGAAAGTTTCTCCTTTTACATTTAGTAATATATACAGGAGAAGGGGTTACTAGCCCCTTGCTCCCGGCATTTCAGTCGCCTCTTACGACACGCATGGCTTATGGATGAAGAATTCTGTTCCACTTTCCCATGGAGATAAGAGTAAATAAATAAGAAAATAGAAGAAACCCCAGAGGGGTGTGGTATATATATGCTTGTACATGCATGTGTAGTGTGACCTTAGTATAAGTGGAGGTAGCAAGATGTACCTGAAATCTTGTGTGTTTATGAGACAGAAAAAAGACACCAGCAATCCTACCATCATGTAAAACAATTACAGGTTTTCGTTTTACACTTACTGGGCAGGACAGTTAGTACCTTCCTGGGTGGTTGCTGTCTACCAGTCTACTACTTAAGACTTCTAACACTTATCAAGTTATATTAGTGTACTCATCGCATCCCTGCTTGTTAGTGAAGGTGCTTTGCCAAACCTATGACAAACATACACAGCATTAAAGATGAGTTCATTTGAAAAACTAATAGTCAATAAAAGTAAAGTCAAACTAGTACAGTAAGTAGAATGTTGTGGGAAGCTGTGTTCATATGTTGGCAAAGCTGCTGACTCTTCACTGCATGTCTGAGAAGTTTGTATAAGTAATACCATGTTTAGTAAAAGACAAAGTCATTAGTCAGGTACACTGCACTTGGGCTGAACTGAAGCTAGAGTCAGCTGGGGAAACTGTTCACTTCTTTCTCTCTCAGAATACAGTTTTAACCCTTTCACTGTCCAGAGCCTTGAAATTAATATTGTTTCCAGTGTCCACGTTAAAAAAAATGAAATGGTAGAGAATCTTTTTCTGAACATAATGACTCCGCAAGTACAAAATTTGAGGAAAACTTATGGAATTATGCACGTTCAAACTCTGCAGTTTGGGATCACTTTCTGCATTAGTGATTTCAGCAACTTTGAGTCCTGTTTTAAGCCAATTGTATTGCTTCATTCAGCCAAATTCTTTGCTATTTCAATAGTATTTCTTCCATTATATCAATTCAGCACAAGAAGCTACTCATTCAACTATTTCAACTACGTCATAGAGTGCACAGAAGTCAGTAATTTGCCCAATTTTTCCTTTAAAAAGTCCAAAATAAACATTGTAGACACTCCTGACACTAAAACATTTCCTCTTCCCATTATTCATGTCCCCAGGCCTTTTCTGTATTACACTTGCCTTCCATTTTGAATTGTAATATCACAAAAATATTTTGCTTCATCCTATATGACCAAACTACCTTAACAACCCCTACACATAAAAAAGAGAGGAGCTTACGACCTTTTTTCCTTCATCAATTCTATGGTTAACGTCATCCTTCATAAACCCATCTGCTGACAAGACATCTCCCAAATATCTGAACACATTCTCTTCTTCCATACTCCATCCCTCCAATGTGATATCCAATTTTTCTTTTATCTAAATCGTTTGATACCCTTATCACCTTACTCTTGTCTATGTTCACTTTCTACTTGCTACCTTTACACACTGTACATACGGTATCTAATTTATTTTGTGTTATCTAATCTTCGTTAAATTATTTTCATACATTGCTTTTCTTGCAGGATGTTGCAGAGAAATGTAAATCACTGGGTATCAATTGCTTGCACATCAAAATTCGAGCCACTGGTGGCAACAAGACTAAGACTCCAGGACCAGGTGGGCAGTCTGCATTGCGAGCTTTGGCCCGTGCTGGCATGAAGATTGGTCGCATTGAAGTAAGTATGACTGTTACAAAAATTATACCAATTAAAAAAATTGGATATACAAAGATTTTATGGTAAAATCTCTCATGGCTGTATTCTTGAGAATTTGAGTGTAACCTAAACTTTTGTTATGTGAAATGAACACAAGAAAAATAAGGTTACATTCAGGCCAACTCGAAATCTACCCTTCCCAGTTAAATTTTGTTTTATTGTGCCGATTAAAAAATTTTGCAGTAACTTCCCTCCTGCTAGTTGTTACTTGTATCATTTGATGAGGGATGGAAAGTTAATGTAGGTCATGCCTTTGATATACCTTTGAAGAGTTTCGAGAGTATCTACTCTCTGAGCCCGGCCGTGGGCCAGGCTCGTCTGGTGCTTGCCTGGTCAACCAGGCTGTTGCTGCTGGAGGCCCGCTGCCCCACACATCCATCACAGCCTGGTTGATCTGGCACCTGGTGAAGATATTTGTCCAGTTTCTTCTTGAAGGCTTCTACACTGGTTCCAGCCATGTTTCGGATATCTTCTGGTAAGATGTTGAATAGTCTGGGACCCCGGATGTTAATACAGTGCTCCCGTATTGTCCCCACCGCACCCCTGCTCCTCACTGGGTTTATTTTACACTTTCTCCCATATCTCTCACTCCAGTATGTTGTTATGGCAGTGTGCAGATTTGGGACCAGGCCCTTAAGTACTTTCCAGGTATATATTATCATGTATCTCTCTCTCCTCCGCTCCAATGAGTACATGTTCAAGACTTGAAGGCGTTCCCAATAATTTAGATGTTTCAATGGCTCAATGTGAGCCGTAAACGATCTCTGGATTTGTTCCAGCTCTGCTATTTCTCCTGCCCTGAACGGGCCGTCAGCACTGAGCAGTATTCTAAGTGGGGAGCACTAGCGATTTGAATAGTGTCACCATCGGCATTATTTCCCTTGTTTTGAAAGTTCTCAATACCCACCCCGTCATCTTCCTGACTGTTGTGATCTTTGTCTTGTTATGGTCTTTAAACGACAGATCAGCAGACATAATTATTCCCAAGTCCTTTACGTGTTCCTTTCGTTCTATGTGGTGACCCTCTTGCGTTTTGTATATAGTGTTCCTTTTGAATTCTTCATTTTTTCCATACCTAAGCAGCTGAAACTTATCACCATTGAACGTCATGTTGTTCTCCACTGCCCATTGGAAGACCCTGCTTATGCCCTCCTGTAATTTTTCAGTGTCCTCTACCATAGTGACTTTCATGCTTATTTTAGTGTCATCTGCAAATGATGAAATCAAAGTGTGCTGGGTGTTTTTATCTATGTCTGCTATGAGGATGAGAAACAGCAGAGGTGCCAGGACAGTGCCTTGGGGCACTGAGCTTTTGACCTCGCTGATGCTGGATCTTGCCCTGTTCACTACTACGTTTTGTGTTCTGTGTGTTAGGAACTCAAAAATCCATCTGCCTACCTTCCCCGTAATGCCTATGGCCCTCATTTTGTGCGCTATCACTCCATGATCGCATTTGTCAAACGCCTTTGCAAAATCTGTGTAAATCACATCTGCGTTTTGGTCGTCCTCCAATGCCTCCCTAATTCTGTCATAATGGTTCAGCAGCTGTGACAGGCATGATCGTACCGCTCTAAAGCCATGCTGGTTCGGGTTATGTTGGTTGTGCTGGTCCATAAACTTTGTAATCTGCCGTCTCATCACTCTTTCAAAGATTTTTATGATGTGAGAAGTGAGGGCTACTGGTCTGTAATTTTTAGCTAGTGCTCTACTACCTCCCTTATGCAAAGGAGCTATGTCTGCACTCTTTAAGGCTTCTGGAATTTCGCCTAGATCTAAGCTCTTTCTCCACAGAATACTAAGGGCTCTTGCTAATGGTACTTTGCACTGCTTTATAAATAAAGCATTCCATGAATCTGGTCCAGGTGCTGAGTGAGTGGGCATGTTGGCCATTTCTTTTTCGAAATCTATGGGATTTTTACTAATGTCGGTTAGGTGGTCTGCGCAGCCTTCTGCTGGAGTGAAAAATATTTCTGCATTTTCTACCTTGCTGTCATTTAGTGGGTTGCTGAACACTGACTCATACTGTTCTTTTAGGATTTCACTCATTTCCTGTTCATTGTCCGTATACGAATCTCCTCTCAATAATGGTCCAATTCTACAGGTAGTTCTTAGCTTGGATTTTGCATAGGGGTAGAAATATTTTGGGTTTCTTGCAATATCCTGTATGGCTCTTTGTTCCCTTTGTACTTCTTCTGTCAGGTATGACATCTTAAGTTTTTGCTCTAATTCAGTGATCTCTTGGTTAAGGCTATCTCTCCTCTGTTGCAACATAATTGTGTTTTTCAGCAATTCAGTAACCCGTTTTCTTCTCCTGTACCATCTCCTACGCTCTCTCTCTATATCTAATCTTCTGGGTTTCCTCAATGGTACGTGCTTCATACGTACCTTGTATGCTTCTGTATTCAGCTTCTCTAGGCACTGTTGGGGATTTAGGGTGCTCATGTCTGATAGCTCTTGGTTTATTTTTTCCCAGTCAATTCTATGCTTATTAAAATTAAACTTACTGAACATTCCGTCTCTAACATTAGTGCCGCAGTTCCCTAACCCTGAGTTAATACTAGTTTGAACTTCTGTGATGTTATGATCAGAGTATATTGTTTTTTGTAACTGTTATGTCTCTGATTAATTCCTCGTTGTTTGTGAATATCAAATCCAGGGTATTTTCATTTCTAGTGGGATCAATTATCTGTTGGTTTAATGAGTACTTTTCACAAAGCCTCATTAGTTCTGTGGTATGTGCCTGTTGAGCCAGATGTAAGCAAGGCAACTACTTAATCATCTAACACATGTTATGAAGTCTACTGCTTTTAAACCCTTAAACTTTGCCCAGTGTGCTAGTAATACACAATTGACTGTGTCCAACGTACTAGTGTGCCAAATGTTTCGTACCTTTAAATCTCACCACCTCCCAATATTTTTGACCATCACAACTCTGTTTTCTACAATCTCTTTTTTTTTGTTGTTGTTTTTATTAACACATCGGCCACTTCCCACCAAGGCAGGGTGGCCCGAAAAAGAAAAACTTTCATCGTTTACTCCGTCATTGTCTTGCCAGAGGCGTGCTTACACTACACAGTTATAAAACTGCAGCATTTACACCCCTCCTTCAGAGTGCAGACACTGTACTTCCCATCTCCAGGACTCAAGTCCAGCCTGTTGGTTTCCCTGAATCCCTTCATAAATGTTACCTTGCTCACACTTCAACAGCACATCAAGTCCTAAAAACCATTTGTCTCCATTCACTCCTATCAAAATGCTCACGCATGCTTGCTGGAAGTCGAAGCCCCTCGCACACAAAACCTCCTTCCAACCTTTCCTAGGCCGACCTTCCACTACACATTTATACACTCGAAGTCATTCTATTTTCTTCTTTGAAAAAATTTTAAGGTCAGGAGGGTCCACACAGTGGATCATGGTTAACTATGCAGGTGATGACTATGCGTCCAGTGTACTAGTATGCCTAACTAGGATAAATAAACAATGAAATCAGGAGTTGTTCCACTACCACCAAACGGTGTAGAAGTGGCACAAAAATGACTTCATTCCAAATTTATTACAATTTCATGATATTAACAGAGTATGGTAAGATTTAACCCTTTCAGGGTCCGTCCAGTAGATTTACGGCTTTGAAGCCAGGGTCCAAACCGTAGATCTACGCCATGAGCTCAGTTCACTCAGATAACCTGTGAGCGGTAAATTTAGGCCTGGATATGAGATAATACATCTATGTGGTAAATGTGCACCACGTAAAACAAATCCTACAGCACGCAGTGCATAATGAGATAAAAAAAAACTGTGACTGTAATTTTGGATTAAAACTGACTGCTGTGTTTTTTCATGTTTTTTACAGTTGAATTCGTGATTTCTTGGTCTCGTTTGATAGAATGGAAGATATTTTACAGAAATAGAGATGATTTTGATTGGTTTTAGTACTGAAAATGGCTTTTAAACTGAGCTCAAAGTAGCAGAAATGTTCACTTTTTGCCGATGTTCAAGAGTAAACAAATGTCATGACAAGTCTAATACGCGTCAGCTGGTGGGTCTAATATATGTTCACGAATGTGCTGATATTATTTATACAATTATTACAATATTGCATAACAGTAAATCTTCTATTTTTTGGTGTGAATAAAAATTAAAAATGGAATTCATTTGTAAAACCTCAAAGCGTAACTAATGAAATGAGGAAATGTTAGTTTAGTGCCAGAAATGCCTGCATTGTTTATTCTGGACCCTATTTTGAAATTGGAATATTTTGACCGTGTTAAATTGGCCAAATTACCAATTTCCAATCACTTTATTGGGTATTAGACACGTGACATCATTTGTTTACTCTTGAACATTGGCAAAAATTAAACATTTCCGCTAATTTGAGCTCCGTTTCAAGCCATTTTCAGTACTAAAACCAATCAAAATCATCTCTATTTCTGTAATATATCTTCCATTCTGTCAAATGAGACCAAGAAATTGCAAAAGGCCTTTTAATGTCATATTGTTTCTTAGAAACACATCAATTATAAGTCATTTGTGTTTCTCTTGTATCTTACGAGTGAAAGAATATAGTACGTATACACTTAACTATATACATGACATTAAGGTATCATTACCATTCATACTTGCAAAGTTATATAAGGCAACCTCACTGGGTTCTTCAGACCGCCTGTGAGAAATCAAAATAATTTAACACGGGGCGTAAGACACATGTTTGTCCCCTTCGAGCACCATCTATCATATTCTCAAAGGAATAGGGTTCTGTTACAAGAGAGTATCTCAAAGATATGCACCTTGGGCTGAAGACCAGCTGCTACTGCTGGCTGTGTGGAGGGGTGACCTGACATGAAGTAGGTCACATGTCATTCACAGAGGTAGCTCGCGGTTGAACCAGAGACTGGTCATTACTCAAGTGCTTAACAATACCCTCACTGTTATTCCTAGCCTGACGTTAAGTCAAATTACAATACACATTAATTGAACATGATTCTATTTAGTGAGATACTATGGCCCCCAGATAATATTATATAGTCGGACTTCTTCATTTTAGCTACAGTGGATCCCTGGATTACGCTATTAATCCGTTCCAGAGGGCTTATCGTTAACCGAAAATATCGTAATCCAAATCTATTTTCCCCATAAGAAATAATGGAAATTCAATTAATCTGTTTTAGACACCCAAAAGTATTAAAATAAATATTTTTTACACATTAACTTACACAGTACATGTATATATAAATTACAAATAATACATACAACAGTGTATTAACTTCACACTTACCTTTATTGAAGAGTTGTTGATGTGTGGAAGGAAGGAAGGAGTAGTATGCTAGTGTTTGGAAGGGGAATCCCCTTCCATTAACACTGCAGGTACCCAGTTCTTTTCTGGGGTTACTGGCCTTTTTCTTTTAATGCCACTAGGACCAGGTTGAGTCACTGGACCCCTCTCTAACCAAAAATCTGTCCAGGGAGCTCTGTGTCTAAAACATCCCTGAAATGGGACACCACATTGTCATTGTACATGTTGCCAGCACGGCCTGCAACAGCTTTGTTAGGGTGATATTTGTCCATAAAGCCTTACACATCAGTCCATTGTGCAATGATTTCCTTCAGTTCTACCGTATTTCTGTCATTCTTTACCACAGGGCTGGCACTAGGAGCTTTCTTTGGACCCATGGTGGCTTATTTAGCAGTTGCAGGCACTAAAAACAGTGGAAAATTGACAAAATGTATGGTATGAATGCATGGGTGGCGGCGGTGGTGCTCACTCGCTGGTAAACAATGGCACACTGCTGTCCCGGGGCACGTGTACGCGTCCAAGACGAATAGTGTATTCCAAGCGGATCATCGTAAACTGAGCCAATATTTTTACGGAAAAATGTATCGCTAATCGAATTTAGCGTAATCCGACGCCACCGTAATCCGGGGCTCCACTGTATTAATAAGGAAGTTCACAATATGATATTAAGTGATATATTAGCCCAAAGTAATGTGGAAGGTGACCAGGTGTAACAATATTTATAAATACAGTGGTACCTTGGTTTTCGTCGATAATTAATTCCAGAATGCTGTTCGAGCGCCGTTACCGAACAAATTTGTTCCCATAAGGGCAAATGTAAATTAGATTAGTCTGTTTCAGACCCCCAAAAATACACTTACAAAGGCACTTACAATAATACACTTACATAATTGTTCGAGTTGGGAGCTGTATGAAAACCGAGGTGTTGGAATGTTAAGGGGTAACTTTTGGTGTGTTTACACAAAAAGTTTGATAAATTTTCAATTTTTAATTATTATTTTCTATTTGCAGGATGTTACTCCAGTTCCTTCTGACAGTACGCGCAGGAAGGGAGGTCGCCGGGGTAGGCGTCTGTAGTTTGATTGCTGTAATAAATTTCATCATTTATAAGTGCTTATCTTCCCTACTACAAGTATTAGCAAGACCCAACTACTTGTAAACAGACAGGTTTACAAATGTATGTCTAGTACATCACAGTTAAATATGTCATCCTGAGCTTAGTCATTCTCCCAGGTGCTATAATGTCCAATATGGATTTAGTGCAGTCCCATGAATGTAATAATAATGGTAGATTTTGTCAATTCAAAGGTCACTGGTGACATGCAATTTACCTTTGTCACTGTTTCTATTGAAAATACTAAACAGTTTCTTTTTTTTTTTTTTTTTTCCTTGGATCAAACATGAATCCATTCCATTCCTCAGATATTCTGTGAACCCTACATGTTCAGTGCGCCTCTGTGAATAAATTTAAATGCATTTACAAAGGATCTGGTTTGTGTTCTTTCTCTTGAAATTTCACGCTACCAAGTGTTAATTTTAATGCTGGGTCTCCATTCAAGGGAAAGAAGATGCCTTTATGTTGGTGATGGAGTCTTGGTCAAAGTAATTTGAGGGTTTAGTGCTCTTTCCTGAATGTCCATTGAATGAAGTTCCTTGATGAAAGGAATTGTATTTAGATTCTGTTGCCTTGGATTGAACCTGGTTGCTTTCCAATGTGACCACTATGGGTTTAAAGCTTTTCCCTATATATAAAAATGATAAAAGGAATTTAAGTGATCTTCAAATCAAACAATAACTCCCATTCCCTAGTTGCTGTGCTTCCCTTAGCAGGTTAAGCATTTTCCCAGGAATGTGATGGCTCAAAATCATTCCCCTTCAATGAAGTTCCTTGATGCTGGTGAGGGACTCTTGGTATAAGGAATTGAACTGGTACTTCACTTGAACCAAAATGCCTTCTGGTACCCCAGGTGCTTTATGACCCCTATGGGTCTAGCACTCCGTTAATAATAAGTATGACCCCTATGGGTCTAGCACTCCCTGTTAATAATAAGTGTATGACCCCTATGGGTCTAGCACTCCCTGTTAATAATAAGTGTATGACCCCTATGGGTCTAGCACTCCCTGTTAATAAGTGTATGACCCCTATGGGTCTGGCACTCCCTGTTAATAATAAGTGTATGACCCCTATGGGTTTAGTGCTCCCTGTGAATAAGTGTATGACACTGGGTTTAGCGCTCCCCCAAGAATGTAATAATCTCTTAAATTGTTGCTCTTGCTCGGTTTCATTCAAACTCTCTTCATTGCAGGTCATCTTGCCTTCCTATAGCACATAGTAATATTGAGAACACTTATGTTATGCAAGTGTCCTTTCCAACTCTTGGGTTACCAAAGCAGGGTTTCTGTTTTGAAGGTTATTCTACCTTGCCTTCTAATGTAATAACTAACCAACCTCTTGAAGAAGGCCATACTTTATACTTAAAAAAAAAATCATTGTGGGTCAGAGCTGTATCATTCGGGTATAGTTCCCAACCAAAACTACATGCATTTCTTAACTAACCTTTACAGATAACTATTGGGTTGATAGTGCCTAAGTCAACCACAACCATGATTTTCTCTATCAAGAACTTTCACGGCACACAAGTATAAGGCACCTAAATTACTGGGAACGGTTGAAGTCCCTTGATTTGTATTCCCTGGAATACAGGCGAGAAATATACGTGATAATATGCACTTGGAAAATTCCATAGGGATTAGTACCAAACTTGCACACGAAAATCACTTCTTATGAAACCAAAAGACTCGGCAAGATATGCAACATTCCCCCAATGAAAAGCAGGAGTACCACGAGTTCATTGAGAGAACACAATAAGTGTCCGGGGCCCAAGACTTCAACTGCCTACGAAAGTGTGGGGTATTTAAAGAAGTACTAGAGCATGAGGTTTATTAATATCCAGCTGACATTGTGACTGAGGGCGCGTGATATTTAATTTAATGTTAAGAGATAACACAAACATTTTTATCTAGCTCTGCTAAAGAATGAAATTTCATAATAGTGTACCATGAAACTAGATATGTGTAATGAGTAATTATAAAATAACCCAATAGTCCACCTTCGTACATTATCAGTTATCGTCAAACTCAGCCGAGAACCGTTCTCAATACCAGACATATGAGATCATGCATGCAATAGATTTTCCGACTATGTTCCTGTGAGAAATATTTACACTGGTAATGTAATTTTGTCTGAGTTTAAGATATATACCCTCTTACGGGAGGTTTCTTGATGCCGGTGAGAGGTCTCTTGATCCAAGGAACTGAACCTGTTTCCCCCTTCCATGAAAGGAACCTGATTTCTTCTCATTTCCCCCAGGCGCTGTATGACCCTTACGGGTTTAGTTCTTCCGGCTAATATTTAGTTTAGGGGCTTCACCGATACTAACCCTCTATTTTCATTATCATAATACAAATAATCTATCCATATCCAGGAAAAATAGTTATTTCTTGTGCATTTTTTTTTGGGGGGAAGGAGAGGGGAGATATTAGTAACAATTATTTTTCTAGGAGGGCGAATATATTTAGTAAAATAAAGGGTTAAAGTAAACTGTTCCAGTAATACTAACACGAGAGCAATGTCTCCCGAGTGTAATACACGAGAAGTGGCCTTTAACAATTCGTAACTTTAATGGACAAGACGAACATGCATTACAATTACAGTAAATGTAAGTACAAATGTTGATTAATTACTTAACAGATTAGCTTGGTTACGTTAGGTTAGGTTGGGTTGGGCTACATTAGGTTAGGTTGGCCGTAACAGTTAAAAATGGAGCATTTTTTTTGTGCTTATTCTCGAGTGAAAATATACCCAGAAGGAAGCATTTTTTTCTGATTATGTACAAATTAAAAAAAATACTTTCAATGCACTAACTAAAAAATATTGGACACTTTCAATTATAAATTTGGTGAAACTCGGCGGAGCTCCTAAACTAAATATCTACGTGCTTCATAATAATAATAATAATAATAATAATAATAGATATATACAGAAAATTATGAAAAAAGGATAATTTTCTTATACATAAAAATAAGTGATGCATTAACAAAAGGTTTGAATTCATGAAAGGAACATTGCATAGAAAAACTGTCCAGTAACTTTAGTCAGGAAGTAGGAAAAGTGGGAACAAAGATCCTAGTATTATATTGGTAAGATTTTCTATGTAATAAGTATAATTTAAAACACTACATATATGCATTGGTATAAAATGAAATGTTTATGATATATAAAACAATGATACTGTGTATTGAGATGGACTCGTTAAGCACACTAGTACACGTAGGTTTTGTCTTCATATTACTAGTTCTTGAAGAAGAAGACACTTGTGCAACAATAAAGATTCCCAAATTTTGCCCAAGTGTCTCATTTTTCAACTTGTCCGTTTTCAAAACCATTTTCATCACACTATGTTAGTTCTTGCTGAAGGGCTTTTGATCCAAGGAACTGAGGTTATCCTCCGCTTCCTCGAACCTCATTAGCTCCAATGCTTTAGGTGTTGCAACACCCCTTTTCTCAGAATAAAATAATATAGGTGTATTTTGAGCTCGGTGTTTTTTTTTTTTTGAGGGAAAAATAACGTACTGTACGTGCATGTATTGTGGTGAAGAGCTGTTTTAAGTCATGGAGTACCTTTTTTTTTTTTTAAGATGTGTTCTGTATGACCCCTACCGTTTTAGCACTCTCCATGTGAATAATTCTACGTGAGTAACTACATTTGGCGATTAGCGCAAGGAACATAATCAAAGGGTTAGAGGAGACATGATAACGACATACAAATACTGCAGGGAATCGACAAGGTAGATAGTGACAGGATGTTCCAGAGAGGGAACACAGAAACAAGGGGACACAACTGGAAGCTGAAGACTCAGATGAGTCAAAGGGATGTTAGGAAGCACTTCTTCAGCCATAGAGCTGTTAGGAAGTGGAATAGTCTAGCGAACGATATAGTGGAGGCGGGAACCATACATAGTTTTAGGACAAGGTATGATAAAGCTCATGGAGCAGGGAGAGCAGAGACCCAGTAGCGGACAGCGAAGAGGCGGGGCCAGGAGCTGAGTCTCGACCCCTGCAACCACAATTAGGTGAGTACTCCTTGCGTTGAATGACCCACACGGGTTTAACAATTCACATTAACATAATGATATATATCCTACCCCCTCCCCGCCCCATAAGTGCAGATAACAGTTTGAAGAAGTATGTGTGCGTGTGAATGTTTAGTGTTGAGGCAGTAAATTACCAAGCGGATTATCTTGCCTTCTATAATAGAGAAAAAGGATTTTAAGTTTATTGCTATTCTGAATTATTCATAGAAAGGTTTTTGAATAAGCTTATGTTCACAATATTTAGGTCACAGAATAAGTTCTTCATATGATGACACGAAAAAGCTCATCTTGGTGCGAAATGTACCTTTGTAAGGGGGCATATTTTTCGACGTTGTCCCTTCTCACGGGCGGCACCAGAATTTATATACTGGAGGGAGGGGGCTTAGGGTTGGCTATCTGATTGGAAGGAGGAACTAGGAGACTTTTTAAAGCATCGTTATTATTATTATATGGGAGTCTTTGGAGAGGCTTAGGAAATTTTGGAGGGAGCTGAAGTACCCCTAACTCCCTTCTTGCTCTGTCTTCCCATCAGTGCTTGCGATACAAATTCAAATAATTTTGATAACGAGTGCATAACCTTAGGGTGTGAAAGTTCGAGACTGCATCTATTTTGGCAAACACAATATCGTCCTCAGCAACATTGTACATAGCCTAGCGCAAAAGTTTTTTTTACTTTATATGCATAAGCCTATTTGTATACACTATTTAGACGAAGTTAATGTCACTTAACCAAATTGAATTAATTATAATATATATTACCATCAATAGAGGCACTGTTATATAAAAGGGAAACTCTTCATACATGAACAGGAAGCTGCAACCACCGATAAGACTAAGAAAGCTAGGTTAGGTTAGGTAAGATTCGTCAGGAAACAGGACAATCGTTTCCCAACGCGGGTCATAGTCATATGATGACCCACCACAGGAGTTTTTGGTCATCTGACCGAGGCCTTCCGCTGGCTTATCGGTCAACCCCTTTAAAAATTGTGATTCATTACCGACGGTAATGAATCACAGTAAAATCAAACCTAACCTAGTATCATATGAACACAAATTGGCTTAAGCATACAAGATAAACAACTTTGACGTGAGGAGTGACTGAGTCTCACCCTCTCCTGGTCCAGGACATCGCTACCATCAATGATGAATGTCATACAACTATTGTAAAGAACATTATGGTTTACATAGTGAATTGCGTTAACCACGACACTATTGCAAGAAGTGGATGTGGTAGCAGCGTCTACGCCATGATGCATTAGAACATATGAATATTCGTCATTGTACCATTCCATGTGTGATTTATATGAAGATTATTTTATTCCGGTTATTAACCCAGGATAACCAAAGAAAACCAAACAATTTTTCTTATTACCGTTTCGGTCCTTCAATTTTTTACAGAACCACAATAGTCAATTAATTCTAAGATACCTATTTACTTCTAGCTGCACATCATCAGCAGGTGTAACAAGACCTGCACTTACATCACGCCTCGGTCTGGTATCAAATTTACGTGGCGATATCCAACACTGGCAGAAAAACTTCATCTGTGATATCGGTAGGGTCTGGCGGGGAGAAGTTTGAGGGGACAGTGCGGATCCAGAGTGCTGTAGGAGTGTTCTGGCAGCCCAGGTAGCGGTGGTGAAGTTCTCTCCATGTGAAAGGCGGTGTCACATCACATGGTGCGCCGAAGATGGTTCGTCGCAGCTCCCCGCCTGAACCATCGTAGCTTGTGGGTGTGGACAGCCGCACTGCACTCATCGATGCCTGGCCAACGAAAATACCAAGACTTAATTAGTATGAATGGGTTGTCTTTAACTTTCGTCAGTTACAAATTGTGTATGTAGTACTCACGTATCTATTTGCACCTACTTGAGGTGGCAGGAGTTTCTTCTGAGATCCTGGCACCACCTCTTAACTTGCCACTCTTCAGATTCACTCCCTCTTAGCCTCGTGGGCCCTATCGTACCTGCTCTTAAAACCATGTATGGAGCCTTCCTCCACCACTACTTCACTGAGATCATTCTGCTTCCTGACTAAAGAAATACTTCCTAACACCCCTGTGGCTCATCTGTGACTTTAACTTACAGCTGTGTCCCAGAGTTCTCGTTTCTCGCCTCAAACAGCTTATCCCTGTCTACCTGATCTGAGTATTTTGTATGTTGTTATCATGTATGTTTGTATACCATGTATATTGTTATACGCGCGTGCGTGTGCATGTAGCATGTGTATTAGAGATGAGGTTGATGAGTATTACCTGTGTGTATTAGAGATGAGGTTGATATTACCTGTGTGTATTAGAGATGAGGTTGATATTACCTGTGTGTATTAGAGATGAGGTTGATATTACCTGTGTGTATTAGAGATGAGGTTGATATTACCTGTGTGTATTAGAGATGAGGTTGATATTACCTGTGTGTATTAGAGATGAGGTTGATGAGTATTACTTGTATGTATTAAAGATGAGGTTGATGAGTATTACCTGATGAACGTGGGCTGTGCAGGAGTGGGTGTGGGCGTAGTGGGACCAGTGGGAGGAGAACTCCCTTCCCCACGAGTAGTCATCACTCCCGCCAGCTCCAAATACCTGTGGACACGACAGTCACCTTCACCACATCCAGCACCATGCCATTGGTCTTTTGCTGCCACTATCGTATTGACTTTTACATAGTGTGTATATCGTTGAGTAGGATATTAGACTTTCTGTATTATTCTAATATGTTTCAGTAGGAAGATATTACTTAAAACTCCTCAGTAGCTCTTAAGTAGAAAAGTATTACTCTGAGGCTTCTCAACAAAAGAGTATTACTCTAAAACTCATCGATAGAAGAATATTTTTCTAAAACTTCTCTAAAGAAAATACGCTGTATAACCCCTGTGGTTTAGCGCTTCTATTTGATTATAATAATAATAATCTAAAGAAAATAGTATTACTCTAAAATGCCTCAAGATAATATTTTTACTATAAATTCTTTAACAATAATAATACTCTTCAAGAAAAACATTACTCTGAAACTCTTCTAGAGAAGAGCATTACTCGAGAACTCCTCCACAGAAGAGTATTAATCTAAAATTCCTTAACAGAAGAATATTACTCTAAAAGTCTTCAAGAGAAGAGTATTTAAAAATCCTCTGTAAGAACGGTAGGACAAAGACGGACAGAACACCGTGGTAGCAGAACTCACCTGAACGTTCTTGTGCTTCTTGGACTTGGCGAAGGCTGTGACGATCTCTCCAGCGTAGGATGTGTCGATGAGCAGTGTGACTTGGCGAGCCAGGCACTCCTGCAGGTCACGCAGTAACTCCCTCGGGCTGTATGCCTCTCCTCCACGTACCTGCACACCAGCTTATTTTATTATTGTACTTGTACACCTACACATGTCCTTATTACTACACCTGTACGCCTGTTCTTATTATGGAATCTATAGGATGAAGTATTACAAACACACAGTACAGAGGAGACGTGCTTACAACATACAGAGCATACATGGTCACAACATACAACTTACAGAGGAGACATGATCACGACACACACAATTAGAGAGGAAACAACGTCACAATATACAACGTACAGAGGAGACGTGGTCACAACATAGAAAATACTCAGTTATTAAAAGGGTAGACAAAAACATTGTGTTTTCATTCAGCACATGGAGGAGGTGATGGGTAAAACTACTGTAAGTTTATAGGAAAGACATATCAGAAGACCTTAATGTTTACATCGACTCCTTAATGTTTACATCAAGGCCCCTTAACGTTTACATCAAGGCTCCTTAATGTTTACATCAAGACTCCTTAATGTTTACATCAAGGCTCCTTAATGTTTACATCAAGACTCCTTAATGTTTACATCAAGACTCCATAATGTTTACATCAAGACTCCTTAATGTTTACATCAAGACTCCTTAATGTTTATCACTCAAGTTTACAGTCCTTAATGTTTACATCAAGACTCCTTAATGTTTACATCAAGACTCCTTAATGTTTACATCAAGACTCCTTAATGTTTACATCAAGACTCCTTAATGTTTACATCAAGACTCCTTAATGTTTACATCAAGACTCCTTAATGTTTACATCAAGACTCCTTAATGTTTACATCAAGACTCCTTAATGTTTACATCAAGACTCCTTAATGTTTACATCAAGACTCCTTAATGTTTACATCAAGACTCCTTAATGTTTACATCAAGACTCCTTAATGTTTACATCAAGACTCCTTAATGTTTACATCAAGACTCCTTAATGTTTACATCAAGACTCCTTAATGTTTACATCAAGACTCCTTAATGTTTACATCAAGACTCCTTAATGTTTACATCAAGACTCCTTAATGTTTACATCAAGACTCCTTAATGTTTACATCAAGACTCCTTAATGTTTACATCAAGACTCCTTAATGTTTACATCAAGACTCCTTAATGTTTACATCAAGACTCCTTAATGTTTACATCAAGACTCCTTAATGTTTACATCAAGACTCCTTAATGTTTACATCAAGACTCCTTAATGTTTACATCAAGACTCCTTAATGTTTACATCAAGACTCCTTAATGTTTACATCAAGACTCCTTAATGTTTACATCAAGACTCCTTAATGTTTACATCAAGACTCCTTAAATGTTTACATCAAGACTCCTATTTAAGACTAATGTTTACATCAAGACTCCTTAATGTTTACATCAAGACTCCTTAATGTTTACATCAAGACTCCTTAATGTTTACATCAAAACTCCTTAATGTTTACATCAAGGCTCCATAATGTTTACATCAAGGCTCCATAATGTTTACATCAAGGCTCCTTAATGTTTACATCAAGGCTCCTTAATGTTTACATCAAGGCTCCTTAATGTTTACATCAAGACTCCTTAATGTTTACATCAAGACTCCTTAATGTTTACATCAAGACTCCTAATGTTTACATCAAAGCTCCTTAATGTTTACATCAAGGCTCCATAATGTTTACATCAAGGCTCCTTAATGTTTACATCAAAATGTTACTCAAGCTTAATGTTTACATCAAGGCTCCTTAATGTTTACATCAAGGCTCCTTAATGTTTACATCAAGGCTCCTTAATGTTTACATCAAGACTCCTTAATGTTTACATCAAGGCTCCTTAGTGTTTGCATCAAGACTCCTTAGTGTTTACATCAAGGCTCCTTAATGTTTACATCAAGACTCCTTAATGTTTACATCAAGACTCCTTAATATTTACATCAAGACTCCATAATGATTACATCAAGGCTCCTTAATGTTTACATCAAGACTCCTTAATGTTTACATCAAGACTCCTTAATGTTTACATCAAGACTCCTTAATGTTTACATCAAGACTCCTTAATGTTTACATCAAGGCTCCATAATGTTTACATCAAGGCTCCATAATGTTTACATCAAGGCTCCTTAATGTTTACATCAAGGCTCCTTAATGTTTACATCAAGGCTCCTTAATGTTTACATCAAGACTCCTTAATGTTTACATCAAGACTCCATAATGTTTACATCAAGGCTCCTTAATGTTTACATCAAGGCTCCATAATGTTTACATCAAGGCTCCTTAATGTTTACATCAAGGCTCCTTAATGTTTACATCAAGACTCCTTAATGTTTACATCAAGACTCCTTAATGTTTACATCAAGGCTTCATAATGTTTACATCAAGACTCCTTAATGTTTACATCAAGGCTCCTTAGTATTTGCATCAAGACTCCTTAGTGTTTGCATCAAGGCTCCTTAATGTTTACATCAAGGCTCCTTAATGTTTACATCAAGACTCCTTAATGTTTACATCAAGACTCCTTAGTGTTTACATCAAGGCTCCTTAATGTTTACATCAAGACTCCTTAGTGTTTGCATCAAGACTCCTTAGTGTTTACATCAAGGCTCCTTAGTGTTTACATCAAGGCTCCTTAATGTTTACATCAAGGCTCCTTAATGTTTACATCAAGGCTCCTTAATGTTTACATCAAGACTCCTTAATGTTTACATCAAGGCTCCTTAGTGTTTGCATCAAGACTCCTTAGTGTTTACATCAAGGCTCCTTAATGTTTACATCAAGACTCCTTAATGTTTACATCAAGACTCCTTAATGTTTACATCAAGACTCCATAATGTTTACATCAAGGCTCCTTAATGTTTACATCAAGACTCCTTAATGTTTACATCAAGACTCCTTAATGTTTACATCAAGACTCCTTAATGTTTACATCAAGACTCCTTAATGTTTACATCAAGACTCCTTAATGTTTACATCAAGGCTCCATAATGTTTACATCAAGGCTCCATAATGTTTACATCAAGGCTCCTTAATGTTTACATCAAGGCTCCTTAATGTTTACATCAAGGCTCCTTAATGTTTACATCAAGACTCCTTAATGTTTACATCAAGACTCCATAATGTTTACATCAAGGCTCCTTAATGTTTACATCAAGACTCCTTAATGTTTACATCAAGGCTCCTTAGTGTTTGCATCAAGACTCCTTAGTGTTTGCAACAAGGCTTCTTAATGTTTACATCAAGGCTCCTTAATGTTTACATCAAGACTCCTTAATGTTTACATCAAGACTCCTTAGTGTTTACATCAAGACTCCTTAATGTTTACATCAAGACTCCTTAGTGTTTGCATCAAGACTCCTTAGTGTTTACATCAAGGCTCCTTAGTGTTTACATCAAGGCTCCTTAATGTTTACATCAAGGCTCCTTAATGTTTACATCAAGGCTCCTTAATGTTTACATCAAGGCTCCTTAATGTTTACATCAAGACTCCTTAATGTTTACATCAAGGCTCCTTAGTGTTTGCATCAAGGCTATAGCTAAGTCTATTTTCCTCAAGCTAGTTTATATTAGCAAGTTGGTATTATTATTATTATTATTATCATTATTATTATTATTATTATTATTATTATTATTATTATTATTATTATTTCTTGGAAAGCGCTAAACTCTTTGGAGTCATACAGTGCCTGTTAAATGGGAGGAATATAGGTTTGATCTAAGGAAGAGGAGGATAGCTGCAATTTCTTGGATCAAGTCACCTTGAGAAATTGATAAGCATAGTGAGAAGCATTTAGTGAGTGGGCGAGCGAAACATTATGAGTGAAGGAGGGGGGCGAGCGAAACATTATGAGTGAAGGAGGGGGGCGAGCGAAACATTATGAGTGAAGGAGGGGGTTGACTGACCAGACCGTTGTGGTCCTCGTCCCACAGGAGGATGGTCCCATCGTTGAGGGCTGGTCCTGCTAGGAAGACCACCAGGGAGTCAGTACATAGCGGGGTAGCACACAGTGATCGTAGGTGGTAGCGCAGCCCTAGCTTCATGGAGGACGGGAACACTCCATGTTGTAGTGTTGGATCTGCCGATGAGGAGATGCTGAGGTCAGAGCAGGAGGTGTTGGGGTCAGACCAGGTGTTGGGGTCAGATCAGGTGTTGGGGTCAGACCAAGAGGTAATGGGGTCAGATCAGGGGGTGCTGGGGTCAGATCAGGGAGGGTTATACTGGACTGTGTACTCACCTTATTTTATTTGCACGGGCCGAATCATTGCTCTTGTCCTCACCTGTTAACTCTGGCTGGCTTTATTGATTTCTTCCTTTTATAGGGAATTCTTTTGCAGTTTATGAGTCGTATTCTGAGAGCGGGCCACAGGGGCGATGGTCCGTGGGGACGTCAAAGTATACAACAAATATACCATTTAAAGAGATGCAGCGTTTAAGAAACAGAGAAGGGAATAATACACAGATAACCCGCACATAGGAAAAAGAAACTTATGACGACGTTTTGGTCAAACTTGGACCATTAACTAGTCACACGTAAACATGTAATAACAGCTAAATTTTTCACTTTTAATTACTGGTTACGAGACTAGACGTGACTACCTGCATCCACCCTCCTCCACCGTCTCCTCTTCCTCAATCTCCTTCCAGTTCTTATAATAATAATAATAATCTTTATTTACTACAAGTACATGTACAAGGTATACAGGCCTAGCTGACATCAATGACATACTATTATATAGAAAGTACCTTGTTATGCTGAGCATTTCGGGCAAATTAGGTCATTGTCCCAGGATGCGACCCACACCAGTCGACTAACACCCAGGTACCCATTTTACTGATGGATGAACATAGACAACCGGTGTAAAGAAACATGCCCAATGTTCCTACCCGTGCTGGGAATCGAACGCAGACCCACGCCGTGTGAAGCGAGAGCTTTAGCCACCAGGCCACGGGGCACCTTCCAGCCTCGCTTCCTCTGTCACATTTTGTAGTTCTTGTAAAGTTCTTCCTAGTCTTGCACACGTCATAGTTTCAAAGTTTCCAGTCTCACTTAAAAGAGCTGTTATCCATGGAGAATATCTCCCACTCATACTCTAAATCACGTCTCTCATGTATTCCAATCGTTTTTCTTCGTGTGTAGGAATTTATATTATATCTAGAAAATTATCCTGTGGTAGGAAATCGCTTTGCTGTCTTTGACTTTATAAGAGTTTTGTACCTGGTAGTAATCTCTGCCGACCTTCTCTACATTAAATCAGTCGTTGGTCGTATATTCACACATCATCTTTACTTTGAAGCAGAAACTTTAGACGACTTTCGGGTCCGTCCTGGACCGGTATTGTGACTTTTATTCTCAATTATAAAGACTGTGTCCAAAGGCATGTTACTTATAATCAGAAAAATTCTTGTGACAGGTCTTGTCAGTCTTGACTCTGGATGTCATATCCTTCTCCTGTTTTTTGTGGCTGCGTCAGAATTCCGCATTTTACTTCCTTATAATACTTCCTTATAATACTTCCTTATAATACTTCCTTATAATACTTCCTTATAATATTTCCTTATAATACTTCCTTATAATACTTCCTTATAATGAAGTTTGAGTCATTCTGTAAGACTGTGTGGAGTGACACTTTCCTGATAGTAGACTAACACTCCTACTGTGTCTGGCTTAACTATTTTATAACTCATTGATTGGCTGATGTTTTGTCTATATTTAAATCATCTTAAAAATATTATACAAATAAATAATTTGCATTCAGATGTGAAGAGAAAATGCGAAGAATAAATAAAGGATTTGATTACGACATAGACAAGTCTCCAGAGCATAGAGCCAGTGGACAAGGGTAGACTCTTCACCAGGGCTGAAACAAGTGAAACATACGTTGACGAATTAGACATTTGTGCATCACTTGGGTATCTATTGTAGAAACGTTTCGCCAACCAGTGGCTTCTTCAGGCCAATACAGGGAAAAAGGGTTGCCAGTCAGAAGGAGTTTGAGGTAATCAGTCCCTGAGCCTGAACGCGATGCGATCATATCTTCTCCGGGCTGAGGGACTGATTCACTTGTCAACAATTTTTGAAAAGTTGTATGCTTCTTAAATGAGATTAGTTAATTCTTATGTACTTTCATGTCCTGAATCCAGATATCACCTTGAAAAATGCTTATTGGCTATAGGTTTAAAGATACGAGATACGTAATATTTGATTATTTTATTATAACGTACAATATGTGTCAGTATGTTTTAAACTTTAATCCGTACCTACTCTGCCTTTTTTGACGCTTATAGTGGGCTGAAGAATCATCTCTTGCCAATGTCCAGCAATAGTCTGCAAGCATTCTTGTGCCCCATTTGCCCTGGTACCATTTTTCCATGGTTGAAATATCTTGGTGAAACATTTTACCATGTTCGTCACTAACTGACCCACAGTTCGCTGGAAAAAAAAGTCTAAATGTGAGTCCAAAAAGTGGATTTTAAGTGACATGTTACATCCCATGTTCTTGTAAGCCTTGGTGAAGTTTTCCACCAATTCTTCATAGTTACCTTTCCTTCTGTTTCCCAGAAATCCCTTCGACACTAACATGAATGCTTCCTAAGCAGCTTTCTCCTCCCCAAGAAGGTCTGATTCAGTCACCATCTTTAAGAAGCTCTCGAATCTGATGACAATTGAAGACTCCCTTTCTTATCTTAGCGTCGCTCAGTGAGGGGAATTTTGATGTTAAATACTTGAATCCCTGACAGGATTTGCCCATAGCTTTTACAAAGTTTTTCATGAGCCCCAGTTTTATGTGTAGTGGTGGGAGCAAAATTTAGTTTGGTTCAATGAGAGGTGAATGTTGAACATTTTTCATCCCAGGCTCCAATGATTAACGAGGTGGCGTCTCTCCTGATGTAAAATTAATATAATATGCCTCACATGCATATCAATAGCTTGCTCAGTGAATATTTATTATAAGTTTAAAAAGTGTTTGGCTAAGAAAATCACCAACCTTTCACCTCAAAATATAAACTTGGAGAACACAACCACCTTCTATGACTGCTGGAACAATAATGAAGGTCAGTGAGACTGTGAGTGTGTTAAGAAACACTGCCGCAAGCCTGTTGGAACCTGTTGTGACACGTAGGTGTATATTGATAAGTAGAGATAACAAACAATTTTAATTATAATATTCATTATCAGTGACCTAAAATTAGCTGGAAATTGCTACTCTGATCTCGGAAGCATTTTGGTTGTTGACAAGTGTTACCTCAAACTCCTGATCTTCAATCTTTCTTCTCTGTATTCGACTGAGGAAGCCACTGGTTGGCGAAACGTTTCCACACTAAAGATACCCAATTGCTTCACATTTAGCCACAGGAACATTCGAAAATATTTCTTCAGTCAGTATAAAAGTGGTCAAGAAATAGATCATGTTGAAGAATAAGATAGTGGAAGTAATCACCACACGAGGGTACAGTGCGAGTAACCTCCACACGAGGGTACAGTGCGAGTAACCTCCACACGAGGGTACAGTGCGAGTAACCACCACACGAGGGTACAGTGCGAGTAACCTCCACACTAGGGTACAGTGCGAGTAACCTCCACACGAGGGTACAGTGCGAGTAACCTCCACACGAGGGTACAGTGCGAGTAACCACCACACGAGGGTACAGTGCGAGTAACCTCCACACGAGGGTACAGTGCGAGTAACCTCCACACGAGGGTACAGTGCGAGTAACCACCACACGAGGGTACAGTGCGAGTAACCACCACACGAGGGTACAGTGCGAGTAACCACCACACGAGGGTACAGTGCGAGTAACCACCACACGAGGGTACAGTGCGAGTAACCTCCACACGAGGGTACAGTGCGAGTAACCTCCACACGAGGGTACAGTGCGAGTAACCTCCACACGAGGGTACAGTGCGAGTAACCTCCACACGAGGGTACAGTGCGAGTAACCTCCACACGAGGGTACAGTGCGAGTAACCACCACACAAGGGTATAAAAGCAGATATGACTAAGCTATTTCACATAAGTTGGTCGTAAGAGGCGGGTCCAAGAGACAAAGCTCACCTTTCAACAAATTCAGGAATGTATAGAAGACAAAGGATCCAGGAAAATAAGGAGATTAATCGAAGAGCCAGAAACGAATATGCACATATAAGAGAGAGGCCCAGTGGTAAAACGAAAATGACGTACCATCAAAAGACAAGTCTGACCCAAAGCTGTTGTACAGCCACATCAGGAAGAAAATGGTCAAAAACCAGGTAATCAGGCTGAGGAAAGAAGGAGGGGAGTTCATACGAAACTACCGAAAAGTATGTGAAGAGCTGAACATGAGATTTAAGGAAGTATTTTCAGTGGAGAAAGAAAAGACTCAGGGAAGCCGGAATGACAGGGTACACCAACAAGTGCTGGACACGATACACACAACCGAGGAGGTGAAGAGGCTGCTAAGTGAACTAGATACCTCAAAGGCGGTAGGACCGGACAACATCTCTCCGTGGGTCCTGAGAGAGGGAGCAGAGGGGCTGTGTGTGCCACTAACAACAATCTTCAACACATCTATCGAAACAGGGCGACTACCTGAGGTACGGAAAACAGCAAATGTAGTCCCAGTTTTTAAGAAAGGAGACAGACAAGCAGCATTAAATTACAGACCAGTGTCACAGAAATGCATGGTATGCAAAGTCGTGGAGAAGATTAGTAGGAGAAGAGTGGTGGAGCACCTAGATACACGACAACCAGCACTGTTCAGGGAAGGGAAATCCTGTGTCACAAACCTATTGGAGTTTTACGACAAGCTGACGGGAGTAAGAAAGAGAGAGAGGGGTGGGTCGATTATATTTTCTTAGATTAAGAAGGCTATCGACACAGTTCCAAATAAGAGATTAGTGCAAAAGCTAAAGGATCAGGCAGTTATAACAGGAAAGTCAGTGCAATGGATCAGAGAATACATGACAGGAAGACAACAGCGAGTCATGGTACGTGACGAGGTGTCAGAGTGGTCGCTTGTGACGAGTGGGGTTCCACAGAGGTCAGTCCTAGGACCGGTGCTGTTTCTGGAATATGCGAATGACATGACGGAAGGGATAGACTCAGAAGTGTCCCTGATTGCAGACAATGTGAAGATAATGAGGAGAATTCAATCGGATGAGGATCAGGCAGGACTACAAAGGAATCTGGACAGCCTGCAAGCCTGATCCAACAACTGGCTCCTGGAGTTTAACCCCACCAAGTGCAAAGTCATGAAGATTGAGGAATGGCAAAGAAGATCGGAGACGGAGTACAGGCTTGGGGCAAACGGCTGTAAACCTCGCTCATGAAAAAAGAATTTTTAAAGTGAGTATCACAGCAAGTACATCTGAGGTGCACATCAACCAAATAGCTGTTGCAGCATATAGGCGCCTGGCAAACCTGAGAATAGCGTTTCGACACCTAATTAAGGAGTCATTTAAGAGACTGTACACCGTGTATATCAAGCCCATATTGGAGTATGCAGCACCAGTATGGAACCCACACCTGGTCAAGCACGTAAAGAAATTAAAGAAAATGCAAAGGTTTGCAGCAAGGCTAGTGCCGAAACTAAGGGGTATGTCCTTTGAGAAGAGGTTAAGGGAAATCGATCTGGCAGCATTGGAGGACAGGGCCGACATGATAACGACATATAAAATACGGAGATGAATTGACAAGGTGAATAAGGACAGGATGTCTCAGAGATGGGACACAGCAATAAGGGGTCACAACTGGAAGTTGAAGACTCAGATGAGTCACAGGGATATTAGGAAGTATGTCTTCAGTCATGGAGTTGTCAGGAAGTGGAACAATCTGGAGATTGATGTAGTGGAGGCAGGATCCATATATAGCTTTAAAAAGAGATACGATAAAGCTCATGGAGCAGGGAGAGAGTGGACCTAGTAGCGACCAACAAAGAAGCGGGGCTAGGAGCTGTGACTCGACCTCTGCAACCACAAATAGGTAAGTACACTTGGGCCTATCTTGCAGTACGCTGCACCTGCCATCAACTCACGTGTTATTCAGCCTGTCAAGAAACTAGAGAAAGTGCAGAGGTTTGCAACGAAAATTGTCTTAATTCAAGTTCACCTCCCTAGTCACACCTCAGCTCTCAGTACTGCTTACAGTTCTTACAGCTCTCACAGTTCTATTCACAGTTCAGTTTACAGCTCTGTTTACATTTTTCACAGCTCTGTTTATAGCTCTATTCACAGCTGTGTTTGCAGCTTTACACACAGCTGTGTCTATAGCTGTATTCACAGACGCCTGCCAAACGACCAGTCTCTGCAGCGGAAACAGCAGCCGCTGGAAAAAGTTACCAACAGGCTGATTTGGCCATTACGAGGCAATGTGCTCAATTAGAGCCCCCGTGAGGTGTTGTCTGGGCGGTGGCGCTCTCTTTGATGTTGAGCACGTGGGCGGGGCCACTCACCTCCCGCCCTCTCATTGGCCCGCCCACACCTCTCATTACTCCACACAGGTGGGTCATTACCCCTCCCACCTCACGCCCACACCACGCCCACACTACCTGTGATGGAACACCACGCTCCTGCAGCTCCCGGTGTGTGCTCACCTATTTGTGGTTACAGGGGGTCAAGTCTCAGCTCCTGACCCCGTCTCTTAAGTAGCCGCCACTGGGTTCACTCCTTCATAGCCTCGTAGGCTCTATCATACCTTTCCTTAAAGCTGTGTGTAGAATCAGCCTCCATCTCTTCTTTGTCATGGTCATTGCACTTCCTGACCACCCCGAGGCTGAAGTAATACGTTGTGACAGTTCTGTGACTCATCTCTGTCTTTAACTTTCAGCTCTCGTGTACCCGTTTTCAGCCTCTAAAACAGTGTTTCCTCGCTGTCAAGTCGTTTACGGTATGCGTTTTACACATTGTGTGTTAGTTACCATTTTGTCCTAGGCACATGTCGATTAGACACTAGGCCTGTTGTATATGCGTGTGGGGATGTGTGTACTCACCTAGTTGTGGTTGCAGGGGTCGATTCATAGCTCCTGGCCCCGCCAGGGTGTGTGTGTACTCACCTAGTTGTAGTTGCAGGGGTCGAGTCATACCTCCTGGCCCCGCCTCTTCACTGGCCGCTACTGGGTCACGCTCCCTGCTCCATGAGCTTTATCATACCTTTCCTTAAAGCTATGTATGGAACCTGCCTCCACTACATCGCTTCCCAAGCTATTCCACTTCCCGACCACTCTATGACTGAAGAAATACTTCCTAACATCCCTGTGATTCATTTGAGTCTTCAACTTCCAACTGTGTCCCCTTGTTGCTGTGTCCCATCTCTGGAACATTCTGTATCTGTCCACCTTGTCTATTCCTCTCAGTATCTTATATGTCGTTATCATGTCCCCCCTGTCTCTCCTGTCCTCCAGTGTCGTTAGGTCGATTTCCCTTAACCTCTCCTCGTAGGACATACCCCTTAGCTCCGGGACTAGTCTTGTTGCAAACCTTTGCACTTTCTCTAGTTTCTTTACGTGCTTGGCTAGATGTGGGTTCCAAACTGGTGCAGCATACTCCAGTATGGGCCTAACGTACACAGTGTACAGAGTCCTGAACGATTCTTTATTAAGATGTCGGAATGATGTTCTTAGGTCAGCTAGGCGCCCATATGCTGCAGCAGTTATTTGGTTGATGTGCGCCTCAGGAGACGTGCCTGGTGTTATACTCACCCCAAGATCTTTTTCCTTGATTGAGGTTTGTAGTCCCTGGCCCCCTAGACTGTACTCCGTCTGCGGTCTTCTTTGCCCTTCCCCAATCTTCATGACTTTGCACTTGGTGGGGTTGAACTCCAGGAGCCAATTGCTGGACCAGGCTTGCAGCCTGTCCAGATCCCTTTGTAGTTCTGCCTGGTCTTCGTCCGATTGAATTCTTCTCATCAACTTCACATCATCTGCAAACAGGGACACTTCGGAGTATATTCCTTCCGTCATGTGTGTGTGTGTGTGTACTCACCTAGTTGTACTCATCTAGTTGTGGTTGCAGGGGTGGGGTCACAGCTCCTGGCCCCGCCTCTTCACTGGCCGCTACTAGGTCACTCTTCCTGTGTACTCACCTAATTGTATGTGTGTTCGTGTGTCTATGTGTGGGTGGGTGGGTGTGGTTTTGTGAGTGGGGGTGTGGGTGTATGTATGGGTGTGTATGTGTGGGTAGGTGTGTGTATGTGTGAGTGTGGGTGTGTGTGGGTGTGAGTGGGTATCACTGGCTTACCAGTGCTGGGTCTCCGTGATTAAGCAACTACTGGCTAACCACTACTGTTTATTCCACCTCTGATCATTTTTTTTTTTTTTGACTGTTTATGTGACAAGATCAGCGCAAATGATTTCCATATCACTAGACATTCAAATACATCTGTTTTTCTATCCTTGAATCATACAATTAGACAATACACGATAATATAATCCTTAATCCAGGTAGAAGTAAATAGTTATCAGCAGATAGCCTCGCTGTGGACTTCCAAGTCATCTGCTATCTATCTTTTCCATGTACAACACAGTGAGCGGGATACAACATATGTTGACCGTAATCCAGCATAAGGAATCTCCTCTTCGTACATCAATCCAAAGTCACAGTAATTTGAGTATTTTCCACATAATTCATATTCTGAGAAATTGTGAAACGAGGTGATGTCAGGAGGGACTATAATTTTGTCCTTTCTAGGAAGTAAACTGAAGACTTCTTTGTGTGATGGAGGGAGGGAAGGAGGGAGGGAGACACGTTCCTTGGTGGTGATGGAGGGAGGTGAGAGAGGGAGGGAAGAAGTGAGAGGATTTCGTATCAGTTAGCGGTGTTAAAGACACTTCTAAATGCCTTCCTACACAATATAACATCAATTCAGTTATTTATGTGCCTATTGTAGCTAAAGCTTTCAATATACGTATATATAAAAACCGCCGCAGTCTGCTCAAACACGTCGAAATATGCAATGAAAATAAGTTTTCAGTAATACCAGAAAATCCCACTCTCCATGAAAGCTACTCTATATCATCTCCCAGGATCCGTTACTACTGGTATCAGCAACAGCCTGATCAGTCAGGCTGCTGCTGATACCAGTAGTATCAGCAACAGCCTGATACTACTGGTTTTTAGTGGTCGGAGAATCTAGCCTCTTCCACTAATTGTACTGAATACCGCATAAGGGTTGAGCGTCTCGTGAAATTATTGTTATTGTCATGCTCAGGAGAGTGAGTGAGAGACCTTCATCCGGGGTGTGAGAAACATAGAGGTACTTGACTTGCAAGTATCTCACAGTGTCTGGCAGTGCCTGACGGTCTGACAGTGCCTCACGTGATGTGTGATGTTGTGATGTTAAACTTGTTTATAACCTACACATATTGATGAAAGAATGTTACATAAACGTTCACGACATATATTACAAGTTACGGGTGATGTTCAGTTGTGTCATGATGGCTGTACCTACCTGCAGATGGTTGGTGGTCATTCAGATTGTTGGTGCTGCCTGTATACGGCACAACAAACTTACCACAAGCTTTTTTGCAAAAACCTCTTGAATTTCATCATAAAACATATTGAATAAATATATAAGTTCTAGAGAAATATAACAAGACGTATTCTACAGTAAGGTAAACTATGGAGAAAGACAACTGAGGGAGAATTTCCATCTTAGAAGAGAGGGAAAATAAATGTAATTATTCACAGATATATTTACAAAATAATATGAAAAACTAAACATGGAACATTGTTTAAGCCATAAACAAGTAGAACAAGAACTACAATATAAAATTACTGTAAAAATGCATTAAGAGACTGGAAGAACTTCTTAAAAAAAGTTGTGCATGTGTACAAGTGACTGAGAGAGGAGGTAGTAGAAGTCTTAACCATGAGAACCTTGAACTTATACCATTACTATCTATTAATAATTTACAATACTGGCAAGATGATGAATAAGGCGTTCAAGAGTCGGATTAAGATTTTGTAGGCCCCTGGACTACAGGTACCGTGAGGCCCCCGGACTACAGGTACTGTGAGGCCCCTGGACTACAGGTACCGTGAGGCCCCGGACTACAGGTACTGTGAGGCCCCTGGACTACAGGTACCGTGAGGCCCCCGGACTACAGGTACTGTGAGGCCCCTGGACTACAGGTACCGTGAGGCCCCCGGACTACAGGTACTGTGAGGCCCCTGGACTACAGGTACCGTGAGGCCCCTGGACTACAGGTACTGTGAGGCCCCTGGACTACAGGTACCGTGAGGCCCCTGGACTACAGGTACTGTGAGGCCCCTGGACTACAGGTACTGTGAGGCCCCTGGACTACAGGTACTGTGAGGCCCCTGGACTACAGGTACTGTGAGGCCCCTGGACTACAGGTACTGTGAGGCCCTGGACTACAGGTACTGTGAGGCCCCTGTACTACAGGTACTGTGAGGCCCCTGGACTACAGGTACTGTGAGGCCCCTGGACTACAGGTACTGTGAGGCCCCTGGACTACAGGTACTGTGAGGCCCCTGGACTACAGGTACTGTGAGGCCCCTGGACTACAGGTACTGTGAGGCCCCTGGACTACAGGTACTGTGAGGCCCCTGGACTACAGGTACTGTGAGGCCCCTGGACTACAGGTACTGTGAGGCCCCCAGTGATATTTTGAAAAAGAAAAAAGTTAAAGAAATATTAAATTTATTTTTACAAAGGTAACCACAATTAAAATAAAGCAGCAGTAACTCTGAACACTTTTCCCTTATTCTCTGGAGGACCCTGAGCTGCAGCCCCTGAAGCCCATGCCTTAATCCGGCCCTGGCAACACTCGAGGCTGAGACTGAACACCTATCAATTCTTCAAGGTTAAGGGCCGAACAACTGAAAATTACCTCCACTTCTTCTACTGTCTTCATTGTGAAGACAATAGAAGAAGTGAAGTCTTCTCTGTATGCAACTACAGAAGCCTACTGCGCAGGCGAAACGTTTCGTTAATAAAGATACCAAAGTATTGCATATGTATCTTATTCATCTACTTAAGCTTATATATGATTTTTAAAATCCATAAGCTGGAACACTATAGGTTTAACTTTATTTCTTTATTTACAAGAAAAAATATTTATGCGAGGCCCCCTATAATGCAGTTAATAATGATACACTAAAACTTGCAGACACTGACCTGCGTCTTTCCTTGCACCATTAGCATAGAACAGCTTGATGTTTCCCTTATGAAAGCCGTTGTGTCTGAGCATGTGGTAGGTATCAGCCAGGGGTCTCCTAGTGTCGTCCGGGGAGAGGTCTCTGTTCCAACCTCCCGACACCACCACTGCTTGGTCACACACCTCGAATAAGCGGCACCGTGTGTGTACCGTGTCGTGTCGGGACGAACACCTCTTGCTGTTCACTCCTGAAGGACGACCACACCAAATTAAAGCCAACTATTTATTTAGGTAGCTTAAAAATAGGTTAGACAAGTACATGGGTGGATATGTAGAACCAGCTAGCATGGACGAGACGTACTTCCAATGTTTCATTGAAGATTCATTGAAATTGTTGTAATAATTAGAAAATAGTACAGCTTTTGATCTGCTTCAAAAATTTGCGCTGGTGTGTTGTCCTCAAAGGAAGCTATATACTGATTCTGGGCTGTGTAAGTTTTAATCTATCAGTTTTATTAAACAAATTACTATCTGTGCAATAACTAGAAAAATGCCCCACGAAATCGTAATGACACGATCGCGGGTTCTAACCCCACCCGAGGTATGGTTTGGATAGAAAAATGCTTCTTTTGATTAGCTTCAAACCTAAAATATTTGTGTATTTTATTTAGAGAAAGGTTTGGATTGATTTTGTGCTATATTGGTGACATTTTGTCTACGTACTGAAGAAAATAATAAAAAAAATACTGGTTTTCATGTGATAATTTATGACTGCCTCACTGATCGACTTAAAACCTTCAGTGCCTATACACTGATTATGTAACTTGTGAACATTTTCAAACTTCAAGTGCTGTTGTATTTGGTGATATTGTCTTTGGTTTATGTTGTTACTGGGCTGTGTACGTTTTAATATGCTATTTCTTTTTCTTAATCTAATTTGGATGTTGGTCTTTGTGCCATAACTAGAGAACGACGCCTCTTGTGATTGCCTTTAAAACTTAAAGTTGGCATATCTTACCTATTGTAATTGTATTGTGCTGTGTATTTTCCAATCTGACATGTATATTAAAATACTTAGGATTCAGTTTTCATGCAATAACGTGTGAATGTCTCTGCTGATTGGCTTTAAATCTTTAATACTGATATTTAGAAACTTATGTCACACTCTACATTATTTTTTTTTGTCTGTATTGAGGTAGAGGAGGCTGAACTTATGAGATTTGAGAATACCTTAATTGGAATGACCTAAAACATTTAGTTAGCATCCTACTCCACAAACTTGACCACTATGGAATAAGAGGTCATGCACTAGCATACTTCAAATCCTACCTCACTAATAGGTATCAGTATGTCACTATTAAAGACACATCCTCCACGACACTACCACTAGACACCGGAGTACCGCAGGGAAGTGTCCTTGGTCCCCTGCTCTTCTTCTTATACATCAATGATCTTCCCAATGTATCACAACACCTGAAACCAATACTCTTTGCTGACGACACAACTTATGTCATCTCCCACACAAACCTTGCCACGCTTAATATCATTGTTAACGACGAATTAATAAAAATATCAACATGGATGACAGCCAATAAACTTACACTCAACACTGATAAGACCTTCTATATTATATTTGGCAACAGAGCAGGTGATCCACAATTAAACATTAAGATCAACACTACACCTATTGCTAAAAATAATGAGGGCAAGTTCCTGGGCCTTCACCTTGACAGCAGCCTGAAATTCAGCACCCATATCCAACACATAACAAAGAAAGTGTCCAAAACTGTGGGGATCCTCTCTAAGATACGGTATTATGTACCACAATCAGCCCTACTCACACTATACTACTCACTCATCTATCCCTACCTCACATATGCCATTTGTGCATGGGGATCAACAGCAATTACCCACCTAAAGCCAATAATAACCCAACAAAAAGCCGCAGTAAGAATTATCACGCAATCCAACGCTAGGCTGCACCCCCCCCCCCCACTCTTCAAAGACCTAAACCTACTCACTGTTCAGAACATCCATACTTACTACTCTGCTATCTACATTTATAGAACCATTAATTCCAACTTTAACCCTGAGCTAAAACACTTTATTGACAGTTGTGACAGGACCCATAGACATAATACCAGACATAAACATCTCTTTGACATTCCCCGTGTCCGACTAAATCTATACAAAAATTCAATGCGCATAAAAGGGCCTAAAATCTGGAACTCCCTGCCTAAAAACTAAAACTGCAGACACAACCTCCATTTTCAAAAGCACCGTTAAAAAAACATCTTATCTCACTCACGCACCCAACCGGTAGCTAACCACATGAAAACTACTTTATCTTGCACATATCCACAGCAAAATACACTTATTGATATCTGTGATTCCCCTTAATTTGCACAGGACTAACCAAAATTCTAATACAACTGTTGCTTCATAATTCTTAAGCTAGTCATAAGTTTGCCTAAGACACTCCAATTTAGAAACTGTATTATGCCAATACATCACCTTTACCATTAATATATAAACTAATTGTTAAATTCTTAAACTAATTGTTAAATTCTTAAATGTTTAAATTCCAGTACCTCAATTTTGTAAACCTAGCTAATCACTACAATTACCTAACCTTACTATCTGTATAATCATTGTGTCGCTATTGAGTAAGACCTATCATAAGACTGCCTGAAAAGCCTAGGCATACCTAGGCATATTATTGGCCATCTTGTAATATCTACTTCATAAAATGTATAATTATAAGTACACCCCACCTTGTATATTACCAGAAATAAAGAATTTGAATTTGAATTAGTAGTAGTAGTAGTAGTAGTATTTATAAATATTTAATAATATTAAGATAAATTTTGCAGGCATGAAGGTTAACTTTGAGAATGTAAATGAAACAGAGCTGGAGGAGCCAGAGATGGTTCTGACCTAGAGGGTCACAGACGAGTTGGTTGGTATCGTTGAGAGGTCTGAGGCGAGCACATGGGGCGTACCCTGGGGCATCGTCTCTACACACGAGACGCTGCAGGGGTCCATGGCTCAGCCTGGGGCCCTGCGAGGAGGATATATGCAGAAGGGCGTCTTGCTCTCGTACCACCAAGGGCGGCAGGTTTATCTCACATCTCCGAGCGTAGTTCTTCCTGCGGCCGCGGCGCTCAAAGAGGTTGCGACAGCGCTCTTTGACAGCTACGGTGAGGCATTCTCCTGGCTCTGCAAAATGAATTGACACGTTTAAGACATCTGTAATGCAGCAACATGTGTGATCTGTTAATAGTTGCAGGGATCGTCTCCCCACGACCCGGGCTCAGACCAGACCTTCTAAATTGGGAGGGAAATATTATAGAAATAACGACTATTAAGAAACACACAGGAAAATAAAGTGTAACTAACAGTAAGTAGAAGTTTATAAGGTTTACCTCTTGTTTTACTTGTTCACGAGACAGAAAGAAGCGGGTATTGTGGGTGGCGTGTTGGGATGGAAGCATGAGGTAGGACAGGAGGTAGGATAAGAGCTCCTAGCCTGTACAAATTAACTGTGCATAAAAATTGTCCAATTCATGAAATGGCCTCACGGTGTGTCCAGGTGTGGTCACTACTGGCAGTGTTTGTCACTGACATTTACTCCACCTTTGGGGAGAGGTAGCGAAGCCTTGAACGGAGGATCGAGCTTCCAACACTTCTTGCATTGAATGACCCACATTGGTTTAGTGTTTCACTAATTAAATAAATAATTAATTTTTTGTTGCAAACAAGAACTATGGCTTCAGAAAACACGTTATTTGTTCACTTTGAGAAGGCTGTCAATCTTTTTTTTTTATGTTTGTGCTGAATAATTGGAACCCTTTGAGTAATTACTTTCAAACTTTGAAATCACCTTTTTATTACGTCTGGAAACTTGTTTGTATTATAAAAGCGTCATCAGCCAGGCTGTGGTGCCTACTCTGTGAGAATACATTCTTTATACTGCATATTGAATGTATATTATACAAAGAAGCATGCCTCACAACGTCTGACTGCGAGCACCAACAACCTCACTGATCAGGCCATTAAGTCTATACGATTTCTCTTTAAAATATCTTTGATTAATTTTTGGGTAAAAAAAAACTCTATATCACTCACAAGCCATTAGTAAAAGATGCCCAAGAACAGATGAAAGATATCCTCTGAAAAACATGGATGTTCGTGGTATTTTAAGAGCACTAAGGAGCACTCACCCAGAGTCAACATTACATCTGTTTCCCACAACAACTTTGGAAAGTAGTCATCTACACACTCTTGGAGCTCACTAAAAATATCTTAAAAATAGTCTCATAAGCATTAATTAAGTTTCTGGGCACTAAAAGGTCAGAGTTCAGGGAAGAAGAAAGTTATATTAAATTCTCACTCTCAAACATATTGTACTGTATACTACATGTTTTAACTCATTCTCCTAGATGAACGTTAGACACTGTCATCATGTTCTTAAGTTAGTGTTACGTGATCAACAAATCAAACATAACTTAAAAAATAAAGAGGCACAATACCGCGACTGTAATAATACACAGATAACCCTCACATAGGAGAAAGAAACTAATGACGACGTTTCGGTCCAATTTAGACCATTAACTAGTCACACACTTGTAGCTACCATAGATCAATAAGTTCTATTCTTACATAACAAATGGGTTTTATATGTTAATATTTTTTACTAGATTCTTATAATGACTAGAAACATGCTGACTGGAGCAGCAGCCAGGTAGATATTAACCATACAAAGAAAAAGAACTTACTGTATTTCTTATGAGTTCTATCTAGCATTAAATTATTCCTACTTGCTAAAGAAGATAAATTAACGAAAGAAATTATCTTGAACGACGAAATCGAATATTACTTTGCTCTGTGTCATGTATTTGAAAAACTATTAGGAGAGAAGTAAATAATGATTGTAAATGTCATAGGAATGCAGCTAGAGAAGCCTAAGTAGATCTATAATCCACTATAATAGCCTAAACGTAGGTAAACAGAGTTGCAGTTTAACGTGTGTATAAACTGACGGATGCTGGTTGCAACTTACAATACTTCTAAGTGAAAAGTATGTAGTCACGCTTATGGTGGCTTTGTTGAACACTATATGCTTCATTGTTCACTTATTGAACAATATAAAGATAGTACAGTAACCTATATGGTATGTCAGGGTATCTTATTAGTAAAACATAAGGTACCATCAATTTTAAGCAAGCATCCTAAATTTACTTGTAATAGGTAAAAATATTAAGTGTGAATATATGCCCAGGTAATACTCCTGTTAACCTTTGTAGGGCGTAGGTCCTAGGCTTTTGTGTATCAACATGCTCTCGTGTTACCGTCCGCAGGATGAATATAGAATGCACAATAAACTAGCCACTAAGCGGCAGAATTTAAAATCCAGTTAAATAATATAGTTTGCCTTGCAATATTAAGAGCATACTGGAAAGTAAATGGAGAATGCTTTATTCTTGTTACTGTCGCCTTCCTGTCGGCTGGAACCAGTCTGGGTATTTTCCTGTGACCTCTCTCATTAACAAGGCGTTTTCGACAACAGAACTGCTGCTCACTGGATGCATTTTTTTTTCACACGTTTGGTCCTCCATATCAAAGCAGAACTTGGGGAAAATATAATGCATATTTTATTTCCTATATTTCCTAAGATTATATGTGAGATTAATTAAGCTACATGATACGATAGATTGGATAAAAGTCTAGAACGCTTTATTGCATACATCTTCCCAGATAAAGGACTTGAGCAGATCGAGGCGAGGTGTTGACAATCTAGAATTTCTTTAAAAAAGGTAGAAAATTAGATCGGTGACTAATTGTTTGAAGTTTACATGTTAATGAGATAAGTCTTGGCCCTAAGTTCCTCTAAGCAGCAGCTATGTGCCCAGCTGAAGGGGATGCAGGGGCAGCAGAGTATAAGAAACGAGAGAAACCTGAATAGAGTTTGTGAGAAAAAGAGTATTCCTGTAACAGATAGTGAGTTTTACTAGGCTCGCCGTGGTTACCTTGATAGGACACTCAAAATTTACAAAACTGGTCGAAATAGACGTATGAGCCCTAATTCGCTATTAGTTTGAAAATCCTAAAGGTGTGACACTCAAACTGAGGTCGAGTGTAATTCGAAAGCTGTCTGAAAATGGATGTGTGTGAGTGAGCCTAGTGCTAGGCGGGTACCACTATAACAACTTCCACACTCAGTGGGAAGTACAAGAAGTATCCAGCATATCCAAAGACATCAGCTAGGTATCTGTGTTCATAATGATCATTGTATATATCCGTAGGCGTCATATATAAAGCAAAATATAATGTACAGAGAGATTCGTTAGGATGGAGACAAAGTTCCAAAACAAAGTAGGTTAATATAACCCCATTTAAAAGATTATATTATAGGAATATTGAAATAGAATAAAGTAAAATAGAGAACTAATTAAATGTTATTTGCAGTATTGATATAAGGACAATTTGAGTGAACCCCAAAACCTTTAATATAACATATTACCTGCAGCCCCTACCGAAACATACATTAATTCTGTCCGATACAACTTCTCAGTGTTTGATTTTCGTTCATGTCATAATTTTTTATCGTAGACTTTGATCGCAGAGGAGTCGTTATTGGTACAACGTTTCACCACAAGCTGGTGAAATGTTTTACGAAAGCGGGTTTGGTAATGGCAATTGTAAACGACAGACATAAGAATGTCATCAACAGATGTTTATTGTCCGGTAATTCCGAATAAACTGACCCAGCTGATTTTGCCCCGTATTTCTGAAATCCGTTAAATCGAGATCATTATACCGAGTGTTTACTCACCATACTGTCGGCGTTTTGCAGTTCCTCTATAATATTTTTTGTAACTCGCACCCTGGGTTTTTAAAATCCCACAAGTATCATCAGTTGGTGGGTTGTTATTCTCGTAGTAGTAAAAAAAAATTGAAATCAGGTATTTATTGGTTCCCCGGATCTTGTGTCTGTCAGTTCCTTAGGAAATTGTAGTTACATTTATTCACTTAGCATGAATAGCTAATATTTATCATTACTCAATTCCCATGCAAGTTTCTTGAGAAGAGGAAAGCCCGCAGGACTACTGCGTATCCTTTGGGTCAAATTTTTTTTTAATTCCTGTACGATTTTTGGAAAGAAATTATTATTAGTAGTAGTAGTAGTATTATATGAGTTGTTGGCATGAGTGTACTGTTAAGATGGCAGCAGGAACGACAACACTAAAGTGTTACTTCATTACTATGTTTGTGTCGTCCTCACCACCCACCTCTGTCCTTGACGCCATCGTGTTTGTCCACTCCTGCAGCCAGCTGACCAGCCAGTTGATCAGCCATCTGACCAGCCAGCTCATCAGTCAGCTGACCAGCAAGCTGACCAACCAGCTGATCAGTCAGCTGACCAGTAAGCTGATCAGCAAGTTACTTCGAGACTCAGCTCAGTCGTACAGTGTTTGAACATTAATGAGTGTAGGATGCGCCTGGAATCACTGTGTTTTTACTTTCCTTATACAGCGCTCGAATAACAACCGAAGGGACCTGGGTATGATTACCAGGCAGGGTGGGACAAATGACAAAGTCTCCATACACCTGCTGCCTTGGTTCGCCTATTAGTAAATAGGTACCTGGATGTTAGTTGACTATTATATATGGCACATTTCAAAGCTCGGTTAGAATGGGGCTTTGAAATGACCTGCGGTAGGATAGTACCTCTTAGCTTGTAAATGAAAAATGTGTAAAAAAAAAGCATCTTGGTGTTAACATTGTGTAGATCAGGGGCGGCCAAAACGTCTATTATAATCTACCAGTAGATGGTAGCATGATCAATATACCTAAAATATACTTATAAGTAAAGATTTGACAGTATATTTATATATACTCTAATTTATACTCGTTTGCTCTCTCTCTCTCTCTCTCTCTCTCTCTGAAACACGAAATATCAACTCAAAAATGAGGGTTTCCATCAAACTTAAGAGATAATTTTCGCTATTGCATTGAAGTCGCCTGCTCCATTATGTTAAAATATAGTGTTAGAGAGAGAGAGGGTGCATGCTTGTGCATCAGTGTACTCTCCGAGTTGCGTTCTAAGAGATAAGGTTTTGTTTGGATTTTTAACCGCGGAGGATTAGCCACTCAGGATAACCAAAGAAAGTCACTGCGTTATCGAAGACATTTATGATGGGGTCCTTCAGTCTTGTCCCCCAGGATGCAACCCACACCAGTCGACTAACACCCAGGTACCTAATTGATTACTAGGTGAACGGGGACAATAGATGTAGAGAAACACGCCCAATGTTCCCACCCAGCCGGGGATCGAACAACGGACACTCAGTGTGTGAGGGGAGAGCGTTGCCTGCCAGGCAATACCGGCATTATTTGTTCTTTGCCTCTTGGTCCCTGTCATACATATTTTTCAAGATGTGTATTAAATTTGCCTCTAAAATTTCATCTAGCCCATTCCACTTATTTACCACTCTGAGACTGAAAAAATTATTTCCGGACATTGTGGCTTATGTGTGTGTGTTTAGCTTTCATCTACAACCCCTCGATCCCATGCCTCGCATTTCATACAATCTGTTCTTATCTGCTTTGTCAAATACTTTGAGTATCTTTTATGTCATAATCATGTCTTTCCTAGTTTCCTCTTGTATAGTCTTCAGGTTTAATTCATGTAATCTCTCCTCATAACTCTATCCTCTCAGCTCAGGGATTATTCGTGTTGCAAACCTCTGGTTCCTTCTTGAATTTGTTCACTTTCTTGACCAGGTAGCGGCTGATACAGGTGCTTCATTCTCCTTGATGGGCTTTGCATTTGTCGTGTAAAGAGTCTTTAAAGTATTATATTTTAAGGTTTCTGAAAACAGTTTTGAGATTAGCTGATCTTTTATATGTTCCAGATGTTCTGTGATTTGTGTGTCTCTCAGGTGATATATTGGGTGTGATGTTCACTGAAAGATCTTTCTTCGGCTACAGTCGTAGTTCCTCGCTTCTCAAGCTGTATTTCGTCTCTGGTCGTTTCTCCATATCCCCAATTTGCGTGACTTTGTAGTTACTTAGATTAAACTCCAGTAAGTACTTATCTGATCACTCGTGGAACTTGTCCAAGTCTTCCGGTAGCCTCTGGCTATCCTCTTCCGTTTTTATATTTCTCATTACCTCTTCGTCATCAGCAAACAAAGACACAGGATTCATCCCATATGACAGATCATTTACATGTACTAAGATAGTAATGATCCTAATTCTGAGCCTTGGGGAATCCCACTCATTACATTTTCCCATTTTGAAACATTTTTCCCTATCACCCCTCTGTCTTTTGTTTGTTAAGTATTCCTTGATCAGCTGTAGCAGTTTACGTTATATCTCTGCTTACTCCTTGGCTCAGGTGTCGTAACGCTATTTTTAGGTTTGCCAGGCACCTGTATGCTGCAGTAGTTATTTGGTTAATGTGCGTCTCAGGAGATATGCTCGGTATTATGTGTGTGTGTGTGTGTGTGTGTACTCACCTAATTGTCGTTGCAGGGGTCGATTCACAGCTCCTGGCCCTGTGTATGTGTGTGTGTGCTGGTGTTGGTATGGATTTAGTTATTTTTATTGTTTATCTTTTATAATTTCCATATAATTTTCTGTTACTTTTGGTAAGTTATGTACATACGTAAAAACAATATCAGGGCAAGTACTGATCATTACGGCACCCCACAGGTCACATCGTCCCAAGACTACATTTGTCCGCTTATCAATGTTTATGTCGTGCCGATTAGGTAAAACTTGAGATTTTGGCTTAAATAGCAACGCTCTTCTTGCCATATAAGACAAGCGAAAATTTGTGTATGCAATAATTTCGCAAAAAACATTCTGAACGTAACGAAAAAAATATATTTCATTGTGTTTGTTTATTATTAAATTATTGTAAACTTATCTAAAATATATTTAGTTGAGTTAGGCTAAATTAAATTGCGCTTGTTATAATAAGGTTAGGTAAGTTTTCTAAGATTCTTTTGATACAAAATTATATTTTTTTACATTAACATAAATTAAAAAAATATATCTTTAAACGTATAAGAGAAAATTTTAGAAAGGACTTAATTTTAAATGGGTTTTTGCTAATTGATCAGTTTTACCTAATCGGCACGACATTTACATTTTGTCTCTAGAAACACCGTCATCCATCGTAATATTTTTTTTATTCCTCTTACGTTTTGTTGTTTACAAATTAGTCTTTCACGATGATCTCTTCCAAAAGCTTTTTTAATATCTAAATAAATACCATCAACTCATCCTTTTCTCCCTTGAATAATTTATGCGAATCATAACATCTTTGTAGACGTCACATAAAAGATACTGCTGACCGGAAAACAGAATTATTTACTAGTTATCCGGTATTTGCTCTCCGAGTGTTGTTAGCTTAAGTTAGTTTAATATATTATGTACCTAATACCCATCGTGTGAGTGGTAGTCAAAATATTAGAGGTACATAATGGGTCCAGGGACTGGGCTTCAAAGTTTTGATAGCTAAACAAGCTACACTGGTAATGAACTATTTACATATTGATATCTGGTTACAAGTGTTGTTGCAGTAGCATCAGCCTAAGAAGCCTCTACTTTACATTCTATTTTTTTTCCTTTCTTGCTATTGTGTAATATATTTTTTTAAAGTTGTTATCTCCCTCCCTCTTTCCATCTGTATATTCATTACTGCCTTGTTTGTATGTGTGGTAAGTGTGAGGGTCGGCACGCTTCTAATATTGTGTCGAGTATAATGGTGATTGTGACGCTCTGTGCCGCCCCAGCCTCACACAAACGAGTTTAAAATGTGTTATAACTTCGAGGGCAAGTCGTTGACGCTGCACCAATAAAGAGACAACAGCCTCCGTCCCGTCCTAACACTGACACAAAACTAATTTCAGTGGGAATCCTGCCGAATGTTTTGGCCATTCAGGAGGGGCGATGAACGTGCGGTAGTTCAGGAGGGGCGCTGAACGTAGTCATTAAGTAGGGGCGCTGAAAATGTGGTCATTAAGTAGGGGCGCTGAACGTGCGGTCATTCAAGAAGGGCGCTGAACGTACGGTCATTCAGGAGGGGCGCTGAATGTACGGCCATTCAAAAGCGGCGCTGAACGTACGGTCATTCAGAAGAGACGCTGAACGTACAGCCATTCAGGAGGGGCGCTGAACGTACGGTCATTAAGTAGGGGCGCTGAATGTGCGGTCATTCATGAGGGGCGCCGAACGTGCGGCCATTCAGGAGGCGCGCTGAACGTACAGCTGTTCAAAAGGGGTGCTGAACGTACGGTGATTCAGGATGGCGCTGAATGTACGGCCATTCAGGAGGGACGCTGAACGTACTGCTATTTGAAAGGGGCGATGAACGTACGATCACTCAAGAGGGGCGCAAAACGTACGGCCATTCAGGTGGGACGCTGAACGTACGGTTGTTCAAAAGGGGCGCTGAACATACGACCATTCAGGAGGGGCGCTTAACGTACGGCTATTCAAAAGGGACACTGAACGTACGGCCACTCAAGAGGGGCGCTGAACGTACGGCCATTCAGGAGGGGCGCTGAACGTACGGCCATTCAGGAGGGGCGCTGAACGTACGGCCATTCAAAAGGGGCGCTGAACGTACGGTCATTCAAAAGGGGCGCTGAACGTACGGTCATTCAAAAGGGGCGCTGAACGTACGGTCATTCAAAAGGGGCGCTGAACGTACGGTCATTCAAAAGGGGCGCTGAACGTACGGTCATTCAGGAGGGGCGCTGAACGTACGGTCATTCAAAAGGGGCGCTCAACGTATGGCCATTCAAAAGGGGCGCTGAACAAAGTCGCGTGGGTTGATAGCAATATATTTTTTTTTACTAGAAGAGAAGGGCCAATGGCCGGCTCCGGGGGTAGAAAGACTCTCGAAACTCATCAAGGGTATACCAAAGGATCCGAAATAAGTCGCATCACGGATCCCGGAAGACCCTAAATAGACTGGAGCTACCCATGGAGCTTCCTGAATCGAGCCCTAGAGGCTCCGGGAGATTAGTAGACAGAGTGAAGTCCAAGGGAAGACCTCGGGACACTCGCACTACACCAGATTCCTGGTAACGAACCTCCTTTGATATACCTTTGAAGAGTTTCGAGAGTATCTACTCTCTGAGCCCGGCCATGGGCCAGGCTCGTCTGGTGCTTGCCTGATCAACCAGGCTGTTGCTGCTGGAGGCCCGCTGCCCCACATATCCATCACAGCCTGGTTGATCTGGCACCTGGTGAAGATATTTGTCCAGTTTCCTCTTGAAGGCTTCTACACTGGTTCCAGCCGTGTTTCGGATATCTTCTGGTAAGATGTTGAATAGTCTGGGACCCCGGATGTTAATACAGTGCTCCGTATTGTGCCCACTGCACCCTGCTCCTCACTGGGTTTATTTACACTTTCTCCCATATCTCTCACTCCAGTATGTTGTTATGGCAGTGTGCAGATTTGGGACCAGGCCCTCAAGTACTTTCCATGTATATATTATCATGTATCTCTCTCTCCTCCGCTCCAATGAGTACATGTTCAAGACTTGAAGGCGTTCCCAATAATTTAGATGTTTCAATGGCTCAATGTGAGCCGTAAACGATCTCTGGATTTGTTCCAGCTCTGCTATTTCTCCTGCCCTGAACGGGGCCGTCAGCACTGAGCAGTATTCTAAGTGGGGAGCACTAGCGATTTGAATAGTGTCACCATCGGCATTATTTCCCTTGTTTTGAAAGTTCTCAATACCCACCCGTCATCTTCCTGGCTGTTGTGATCTTTGTCTTGTTATGGTCTTTAAACGACAGATCAGCAGACATAATTATTCCCAAGTCCTTTACGTGTTCCTTTCGTTCTATGTGGTGACCTCTTGCGTTTTGTATATAGTGTTCCTTTTGAGTTCTTCATTTTTTCCATACCTAAGCAGCTGAAACTTATCACCATTGAACGTCATGTTGTTCTCCACTGCCCATTGGAAGACCCTGCTTATGTCCTCCTGTAATTTTTCAGTGTCCTCTACCGTAGTGACTTTCATGCTTATTTTAGTGTCATCTGCAAATGATGATACAAAAGTGTGCTGGGTGTTTTTATCTATGTCTGCTATGAGGATGAGAAACAGCAGAGGTGCCAGGACAGTGCCTTGGGGCACTGAGCTTTTGACCTCGCTGATGCTGGATCTTGCCCTGTTCACTACTACTTTTTGTGTTCTTTGTGTTAGGAACTCAAAAATCCATCTGCCTACCTTCCCCGTAATGCCTATGGCCCTCATTTTGTGCGCTATCACTCCATGATCCGAAGTTCATTTTGCATTTAACTAAATAATAGAAAGTCTTATACTGACCTGACAAGTCTTTTTGACCTTACACTACTTTACACTAGGTGGATACCAAGAGGTAGAGCTTTATATTGAGTTGTGGACCAGGAAACAGAGCTCTATGTGAGGCTTGAGCTAGCAACTAGAGCTTCATACAGGATAGGGGGCCAAGAGGAAGAGCCTTACACCGGGTGGTAGACTGTAAAGCCTCACACTAAAGATGACCACGTTGGCCGACAGGAAGAATAGATGGGACATAACAACCTACATGGCCATAAAAGGACATGAAGATTAGATGACAAGGGTTTTTTAGTATTTGCAACGGGGATAACAAGACACAACAGCTGTAAATTGGGAAAACAAAATGAAGCTGAGGGGATACTAAAAAGAAATTCTTCACAACATGATAGATCAGTGGAATAAATTACGAAATGTACCAAGTGCTTCAATAATTAGATTTTTTTTAAATTATATGATGCAGAAATTACTGATGACGGGACACCATGAGCATTTCTCTGCTCCTGTAGCTACAAACAGGCAATTACAGAATAGATGATTATCGGGTGAAGACCAGAAACTGAAGCTTCTCACTGGGTAGGAGCCAGGAGCTAGAGCCTCACACCGGGTGGGGGCCCCCTTACAAGAAGAGAGTTTCTGCGGCAGCTTTGATGTGCGTTTGTGTCGGCGCATCAAAGGGATCGCTCGTGACCCCCGCTACCCCAATACGCACACCAACTCAGAGAACAGAACCGAGTCTCTCCTTGAAGTCCTCTGTGCTTGGTGTTTTCAATTTCAGAAACATTTATATAGCATCAAGAACGAGTTGTAAACTCGTTCTTGATGCGAAGCTGAAGATGTGCTTAATGCAACCATTGCTGAAATTTAAAATATTAATTAGATATTCTCGGAGGGGGACCTTAAAGTGGTTGCCTGATTTTTTTCTTTTTTTTTTTCTTCCTCTATACTTTCGCTTGAAACTTCAGAAAGCCTTATCCGATCGGCTTCAACTTTTCAACGATGGTTTGCTGTACGAGAAGAGGCGTTTATGCAACCATTGGCGTGTGCATGTGCCCTTTGATCAGTGTTATAGAGCCCATTCCAAGATTCCTGGAAAGGATCCGGTAACTTTCTAAAGCCTCTACTGCCTGGCTTCAAACCTTCATAAAAAAGTCGCCTCCTTCTTCGATGATGGCGAAGAGTGAAGTTTAACGCGGGTAGGTGCATAATTGCCAATTATACCTAAAGTATACCTGGAGGAGGTTTCGGGGGTCAACGCCCCCGCGGCCCGGTCATTGACCAGGCCTCGGTGTATGTTTAACATAGTGTTAAATTTTTATACCTGTTAAATCACGGTAAATATATTTTGAGTCTTCCTCTTCTGAATGACTTCAATATTTAATATGTTATGTATCTTACAGTCATGATAGTACTTGTTACGTTTAGGCTGTGTACAATAATTGCACACAGCCTAAACGTAACGAGTACTATCATGACTGTAATATACATAGCATATTTTCAAACTTACATGCACACTGTACATGTAAGTTTGACAATATGCTATATTAGTTAACAAACTTGGAATCTTTGGAATCCATTCGGTAACTGGAGAATCTCTTCTCATGGTGAACTATGCCTAGGGTAAGGTTTGTGGAGCAATTGACAAGTGAAGTTGCTCTGCTAACATAGTCCACTCCCGATATTAATTTCCAAAAGATAATTTTAGAAAGCCTTTTCTGATCAGCTTTAAAATTTCAACACTTATGCATCATACTTACAAGGTTGGTATTGTTAATGGAGTGTTTAAGTGCCGATGCTGTTCGAAGCCACCTTGAAATACATAAATTGATCAATGTATCTCAGCACGATTTTACAAAGGGGCGTTCGTTCCTTACGAATTTACCAACTTTTTTCACTAAGGTTTTTAATGAATATGATATAGTGTATATGGTAATGAATATGATATAGTGTATATGGACTTCAATAAGGCATTTGACAGAGTTCCACACAGGAGATTGTTGAGGAAGTCAGAGGCACATGGAACAGGAGGGATTTTTTTTTTGTATCGAGGCGTGGTTGACAGATAAGCAACAGCATTTGCATAAATGGGAAGAAATCAGACTGGGAGACGTCACAAGTGATGTTCCACAGAAGTCAGTGTTGGGTCCTTTATTGTTTACAATATACATAAACATCATAGATAGGGACTCAATAGCGACATAAACAAGTTTGCCGATGACACTAAAATAGACCATTAGATTAATTCTGACGAGGACACTAAAGCGCTACAGAAAATAATCATGGCACTTATAAACTGAATAATGTAGGTCTCATTCACTCTGAATGCAAAAAAAAAAAATTTAGGTTTGGTTATCAGTAATCTAAAGCCAAGACAACGGTGTATAAGTGCTCGCAATAAAGCTTCATAAAGAACAAAAGAGCACAATACCACTACTGAAACAATACACAAATACCCCTCACATAGGAGAGAAGCTCATGACAACGTTTCGGTCCGACTTAGACCATTTTCTGGTCTCCTTATTACAGACTTGACATAAATACGCTGGAAAACACACAGAGACTACCTGGAGTATACCTGGAGAGAGTTTCGGGGGTCAACGGCCCCGCAGTAAGGTCTGAGACCAGGCCTCGTGGTGGATCAGGGTCTGATCAGCCAAGCTGTTACTGCTGGCCGCACGCAAACCGACGAATGATGTCAGAGTTGATCCTATGTATCAGAAATATTTTTTACGAGGATAGCAGGGCATTGAACTTGCAACCTCTCGAAATGCGTAGAATTTGGGAGGATATTGTTGGGGTATAAATGGAAGATGGGAATAAATAAAGGGGATATAAATAACATGCTAAAATATCCAATCAAGACAGGACTCGCAGCAATGGGTTCATGATAGAAAAATTTAGATTTAGAAAGGATATAGGAGAGCACTGGTTTTGTAATAGAGTTGTCGATGAGTGGAACAAACTCCCGAGTACCGTCATAGAGGCGAAAACCTTGTGCAGCTTTAAAAATAGTTTAGATAAGTACATGAGTGGGTGTGAGTTAAACATGCCTAGCATGGGCCAGTAGGTCTGCTGTTGTGCTCCTTTCTTATGTTTCCATGAGCTAACTGAAGAAATGGAACTTCTGATCAGAAATAAGTCACAGTGACTTTATTGGGTCATCCTAGGTTAAATCAACATAATAGATTTTTATATGCCTATAATAACTGTGTCCTCAAAACTGTTAAAAATGTGTATGTTATAAGAACATAAGAAAGAAGGAACACTGCAGCAGGCCTACTGGCCCATGCGAGGCAGGTCCAAGTCACCCACCGGCCCAAGGCTAGTCAGGGCAGGTCACAGGTTATGTACATATGTATAAAATTTACTTAGTTATTAAAAGCTGAAATGCTGGTCAATCTTACTTAGAGAAAAGTTTGTGTTTGTTTTTGTAAAATTGAAATATTGGTTTCACACAATTTCTGAGTGTTCATGCGATTGGCTTCAACCCTTCAACGCTAATAACTTGATAATGCACCTTGTGAGCGGCTTCAAACTTAATGGATGGTGTATGTTAGCATACTGGTCTCTCTGAGATCACAAAAGAATGCCTTTGCAGCTTGGCTTCGAAGCTGGTGATTCTTAGTATAAGGTTTGAATTAATTTTAGGCTACGTATGCGTACTTTGCTGTGTTTATTGATGAAGTTGGGATATTAGTTTCCATGCGATAACTTGTGGATGCTTCTTCTTATTAGCTTTAAATATTCGACGCTAATATTGAACAGAATTATAAGCATATGCCGCACTCTGCACTGTTTCTGTCGCGTGCACTGAGGTACAGAGGACTTGGGTTATGTAATACGGGGATGTCTTTCTCGGATCGCGCACCGACCAAAATACATCTAGTTAGCGAAGTACCTGTGATGCTTTCCAGTTATTGATTAGAGTAATCATTTGCTATTATTATTATTAATATTATTATTAGTCCCATGAGAGAAATAATGAAGGCACGCATAACTGCGATAAACCACCTTAATTACTTGGAATGCTTGAAGTTTCTAAACCTGTACTCCCTAGAACGCAGGCGGGAGAGATACATTGTATCTCTCAAATTTGCACACGAAAATCACTTCCTACGAAAGCAAAAGACTCGGCAGGCGATGTAACATCCCTCCAATGAAGAGCAGGGGTGCCACTAGCACGTTGAGGGACAACACAATAAGTGTCAGGGGCCCAAGATTGTTCAACTGCCTCCCAGCATACATAAGGGGGATTACCAACAAACCCCTGGCTGTCTTCAAGCAGGCACTGGACAGGCACCTAAAGTCGGTACCTGACCAGCCAGGCTGTGGCTCGTACGTTGGACTGCGTGCGGCCAGCAGTAACAGCCTGGTTGATCAGGCTCTGGTCCAACATGAGGCCTGGTTACAGACCGGGCCGCGGGGGCGTTGACCCCTGGAATTCTCTCCAGATAAACTCCAGGTAAGTATCTATTGGCTTTTCAACGTGCCTGACAAGATCTGATGACTTTCTAGTAGAACGCATGTTACCCAGGGGGATTACCAATAGACCCCTGGCTGTTTTCAAGAAGGCACTGGACAGGTACCTACAGTACCTAGAGTACCTGACCAACCGAGCTGTGGTTCGTACGTCAGTTTGCGTGCGGCCAGTAGTAACAGTAACAACCTGGTTGATCAGATATTGATCCACCATGAAGCCTGGTCTCAGACCGAGCCGCGGGGGCGTTGACCCCTGAAACCCTCTCCAGGTAAACTCCAAGTAAACCCAGGTGCTTGAGTTGTGTGAGAGTATTGCACAGCAAGGACCCTGGAAAGTCAGGGTAAGGAGGATCAACTTGATCTAGTAGTAGTACGTTGTTTTAATTCATACTAAAGACATGATGATTTGAAAACCTCATGTCAAAATTAGTTAGTGATGAAACTGAGAACAGAATATAATCGCACACTGATTTAGTAGTGACCAAAATAAGTAGCTGTAAGCAATTTATCGAGACTTATAATATAGTTAATCCTGCTCACACAATTGGCACAAATTTAAACTGTAATGCAGTTGTCCCATCACGTATTCTGAAATGGATATAATTCTGTACCAGCTTTAGCGCTTCTGTAGATGTTCTGTAGATGAAGTCAGTTAATAAGAGAACCTCGGAGGTCAACTGATGGGAGAAGTCTTAACCTGAGAGACGGGTCATGCCACACTTGCTACCAACTATCAACAGCTAATGACCCTGTTGAAAGATACTTATAATAATATATAAGAATAGACTCATACTGATGAACCAGGCCCAAGGGAAATTACCAATAAATCCCTGGCTACCTTCAAGAGGGAACTGGACAGATACCTAAAGTCAGTACCCGATCAGCCGGGCTGTGGTTCGTACGATGGACTGCGGGTGGCCAGCAGTAACAGCCTAGTTGATCAGGTCCTGATCCACCGGGAGGCCTGGTCAAGGACCGGGCCGCGGGGGCGTTGACCCCCGAAACACCCTTCAGTAGACTCCAGGTAAGCCTGTCTTCACCTAATATTTTTTACCAGGAATTAGAGAGCTTGTGAATTCAACTTGAGACAGCAAATAAAATCTTTGAGTCATCCTTCGAGTTAAAAAGACAGACTGAGTAATAATAAATAGTATTGTACAATTGAAGTTACAACCCTTTTGGGTTGATTGGTTGCCTAATAAATACAGGGTACCATAAAAGCTTCACTGTAGGTGAAGTCTGCCAAGATATCCAACAACTGCTTCAAATTCAAACTAGTCATGTGATTAATAGCAATGATCAAAATGAGAATCATCGTAGCTCACATCTTAGAAATGCATTAACCGGAAAAGTGCGACCAGAGAAAGAATATAGAATAAGAGGGTGTTGGGCATTGTAGGAAAGTGGTAATATATAACGCTAAGTAAATGAAATTCAAATGATTTAAAGAGACTAACACCAATATGGCAGCTCACGGAGAAAGTTGTGCCAAGTAAGGCAACAAGACTCTGGTGTTGCCTGCAGTGTATGACGGAATATCTTCAAGAATAGTGGGAGATATAGGAGGTGAAGCTTAACCCTATACAAGCTTAACAAGGCCTGTAAAAGAAGACTACTACACAAGTATAAGATCGCTACACAGCTAGTTGGAAAGGCAGTGTAGCAGAAAACTGCTACACAACTACTTAGATAGGCATTGCAAGACTAGTCAAAGAGACAATGTCAATTTAAAATGCTAAGTAGAAGACAGGTAGACAGTACATCCAAGCAGTGGTAGTTAACGCAGCCATAACAATAATAATAATTGTATTCCTAACGCTATGCCAACTCATGTTGATAGCTGCGTGTGGGTTGGGGAGGGGGCGAATAAGGGGTTAGATAGCTTATGCCCCTTTAGCGTTTGGTGGAGGTGTTCTGCGGTAAAGGATAGGTGCTAAATATTATATGGGCATACTGTTTTTTAATATTTGTACATCTTTACATATGTTATATATATATATTATCCAATGTATTGTAATATGGTTTTTAAATAAAATATACAAAAAAAAAAAGTTAACGCAGCCAGGCTCGGGTCAACATGGCCAGTGAGGTCATCATAGTTCCTGCCCCGGCTATAAAGTAACTAACATTGAAACTAGTTTCTCACACCCAAAACAACTTCCAACACAACCCATCTGTAGTTTAAGTTAAAAAAATATTAGCGGTCAAGTAGTGTAGGTCAAGACTTAAGTAGTGGAAATGCAACAAACACAAGAATGTTGTGTATATAAATTTAGTATTCAAATACCGTATCTACACATCCCTAGAGATGAGAATACAGCTGATGTATTATCTACTTGTGTAAAAATTTAAAAAAATGCAAATAAATCGTGGGGCTGATTAGCCAACAGATAAAACTCGTTGGCCTCAGCAACACGTTAGTAGAGCTGTAAACTCTGTAGTGAATATTGTAAGAAATGGTTTAGTCAGGGATGAAATTCTACACTTAGCAATTAACATGGCGAAATAGTCCAAGCTGGACAAGTTAATTTACTCAAATGTTGCAGATACTTGATAACTGAATGACGTTTCCGGAGGTCAATGCTCATATTGCTTCATAAAATGGATATAAATTATAATTTCCCTCATCCACATAAATACTGAGTACAGTAACCTCACTAGAGGGATTATTCATGGAAGTCCGAGTACCTCAGGAGAAGAGAAATTGCTGTGGGGAAACCTGAGTTAGTGAAGACGATGTTCATCTCTACCTGGATGAGAAGAACACGAGGTGCACAGCTGGGATTCCATATAACTCATGTAGATCAATCGTTAGAGAAGCGACACCTTGATAAATTAGACACATGTGCAACACTTGGGTATCTTTATTGTATTAGACACATGTGCAACACTTGGGTATCTTTATTGTATTAGACACATGTGCAACACTTGGGTATCTTTATTGTATTAGACACATGTGCAACACTTGGGTATCTTTATTGTATTAGACACATGTGCAACACTTGGGTATCTTTATTGTATTAGACACATGTGCAACACTTGGGTATCTTTACTGTGGAAACGTTTTGCCCCACAGTGTCTTCATCAGTCCAATACAAAGAAGAATGTTGAAGATCAGAAGGAGTTTGAGGTTAAGGTATTTAATAATAATAAACAAACACAATGAAATATATTTCATTGTGTTTTTTATTATTAAATTATTGTAAATTTATATGAAATACAGTGGTACCTCGGTATACGTCCTGTTTGGACCCGAAAATTTTTGCTTGGTTTACGACCTTTGTTTGGAATACGACTCGCGTGCTAGAACTTGTATGGGTCAAAATGAGTCACGACACCGAGCGCTACCCTTGTGGAGGGGCACGGAAAAGCTGAGCACTGAGGAGCTGCAGGAACTTGAGAAGGAGGAGCACAAGACTAAGATGGATGCTCTATCTTCAGGCTCAGAAGAGGAGATAGAGGAAGCCCCTACTTCATTAATCAAGGAAATCTTTGCCAAATGGATGGACGTCAAAAACTTTGCAGAGAAGTACCACCCCAACAACATTGTCTGGAATGACCAGACAATGTCACATTTCCGAAACATCTTGAGGAGAAGGCAGAAGCAAAGTTTTTTGGACAGATTTTTAGTAAAAGTCAAACCTGGTGAGCTTCAACCAGGTCCAAATAGAGAAAAGAGAGAGAAAAGAGAAGGGGACTCTCCCAAACAATAACATTTCCTCCTCCCTTCTCAGCACTTTCCTAGTACGCACTCGACTCTTTTCAGCAAAGTGAGGTTAAATTTGCATTTTTTTTTATTAACACATCGGCCGTTTCCCACCAAGGCAGGGTGGCCCGACAAAGAAAAACTTTCATCATCATTCACTCCATCACTGTCTTGCCATAGGCGTGCTTACACTACAGCTACAAAACTGCAACATTAACACCCCTCCTTCAGAGTGCCGGCACTGTACTTCCCATCTCCAGGAATCAAGTAAGGCCTGCCGGTTTCCCTGAAACCCTTCATAAATGTTACCTTGCCTACACTCCAACAGCACGTCAAGTCCTAAAAACCACTTGTCTCCATTCGCTCTTAACACGCTCAAGCACGCTTGCTGGAAGTCCAAGCCTCTCGCACACAAAACCTCCTTAACCCCCTCCCTCCAACCTTTTCTAGGCCGACCTCTACCCCGCCTTCCCTCCACTTCAGATTTATACACTCTTGAAGTCATTCTATTTTGCTCCATCCTTTCTATATGTCCAAACCACCTCAACAACTCCTCAGCTCTCTGGATAATCTCCACACTACGGATTCTCTGCATTATATTCACAACACACATTGCCCTCAGACACGACATCTCCACTGCCTCCAGCCTTTTCCTTGTTGCAACATTCTCAACCCATGTCTCACACCCATACAAGAGTGTTGGTATAACTATACTCTCATACATTCCCCTCTTTGCTTTCATGGATAAAGTTCTCTGTCTCCACAAGCTCCTCAATGCACCACTCACCTTTTTCCCCTCGTTAATTCTAGGATTCACCTCATCCTTCATATACCCATCTGCTGACACATCCACTCCCAAATATCTGAACACATTCACCTCCTCCATACTCTCTCTCTCCAATCTGATATCCAGTCTTCCGTTATCTTTAATTTTTTGTTATCCTCATCACCTTACTCTTTCCTATATTCACTTTTAATTTCCTTCTCTTACATACCCTACCAAACTCATCCACCAACCTCTGCAACTTCTCTTCAGAATCCCCAAAAAGCACAGTGTCATCAGCAAAGAGCAACTGTGACAACTCCCACTTTGTGTTAGATTCTTTATCTTTTAACCCCACACCTCTTGCCAACACCCGAGCATTCACTTCTCTTACAACTCCATCTATAAATATATTAAACAACCACGGTGACATCACACATTCCTGTCTAAGGCCTACTTTTACTGGGAAATAATCTCCCTCTCACCTACATACTCTAACCTGTGCCTCACTATCCTCGTAAAAACTTCTCACCGCTTTCAATACCCTACCTCCTATTCCATACATTTGCAACATCTGCCACATTGCCCCTATATCCAACCTATCATATGCCTTTTCCAAATCCATAAATGCCACAAATCTTTACCCTTATCTAAATATTGTTCACCTATATGTTTCACTGCAAACACTTGGTCTACACACCCCCTACCCTTCCTAAAGCCTCCTTGTTCATCCACCATCCTGCTCTCCGTCTTACTCCTATTTTTTTCAATAATAACTCTACCATATATATATATATATATATATATATATATATATATATATATATATATATATATATATATATATATATATATATATATATATATATATTATTTTTATTAACACATCGGCCGTCTCCCACCAAGGCAGGGTGGCCCAAAAAGAAAAACTTGCATCATCATTCACTCCATCACTGTCTTGCCAGAGGTGCGCTTATATTACAGTTATAAAACTGCAACATTAACACCCCTCCTTCATAGTGCAGACACTACTTCCCATCTCCAGGACTCAAGTCGGCCTGCCGGTTTCCCTGAATCCCTTCATAAATGTTACCTTGCTCACACTCCAACAGCACGTCAAGTCCTAAAAACCATTTGTCTCCATTTGCTCCTAACACGCTCAAGCATGCTTGCTGGAAGTCCAAGCCCCTCGCACACAAAACTTCCTTTACCCCCTCCTTCCAACCTTTCCTAGGCCGACCCCTACCCCGCCTTCCCTCCACTACAGATTTATACACTCTCGAAGTCATTCTATTTTGTTCCATTCTCTCTACATGTCCAAACCACCTCAACAACCCCTCTTCAGCCCTCTGGATAATAGTTTTGGTAATCCCTCACCTCCTAATTTCCAAACTACGAATTCTTTGCATTATATTCACACCACACATTGCTCTCAGACATGACATCTCCACTGCCTCCAGCCTTCTCCTTGTTGCAACATTCACCACCCATGTTTCACACCCATACAAGAGCGTTGTTATAACTGTACTCTCATACATTCCCCTCTTTGCTTCCATGGACAAAGTTCTTTGTCTCCAGTTATATGATTCACCTCATCTTTCATAGACCCATCTGCTGACACATCCACTCCTAAATATCTGAATAGTTTCACCTCCATACTCTCTCCCTCCAATCTGATATCCAATCTTTCGTCACCTATTTTTTGTTTGTTATCCTCATCACCTTACTCTTTCCTATATTCACTTTTAATTTTCCTCTTTTACATACCTTACCAAACTCATCCACCAACCTCTGCAACTTCTCTTCAGAATCTTCCAAAAGCACAGTGTCATCAGCAAAGAGCAACTGTGACAACTCCCACTTTGTGTTAGATTCTTTATCTTTTAACCCCACACCTCTTGCCAACACCCGAGCATTCACTTCTCTTACAACTCCATCTATAAATATATTAAACAACCACGGTGACATCACACATCCTTGTCTAAGGCCTACTTTTACTGAGAAATAATCTCCCTCTCGCCTACTTACTAGAGATGTATCTGATGTGAAAATTTGGATATCCGCGGATGCGGATGTGTATGAGGATGTCTTACTTATTTTTCGGATGTAAGAAATTGTGCGGATGTGGATGCAAGAAATTGTGCGGATGTTCCGCGGATTCGGATACGGATGCATATGCGGATATCTGTTTACAGTAAAATGCGGATGCGGATGTAAGAAATTGTATGGATGTTCCGCGGATACGGATATCGGAGGCTCAAGTTAGTGTATGTAGTACATACACTAACCTGAGCCTCACTATCCTCGTAAAAACTCTTCACTGCTTTCAGTAACCTACCTCCTATTCCATACATTTGCAACATCTGCCACATTGCTCCCCTATCCACCCTGTCATACGCCTTTTCCAAATACATAAATGCCACAAAAACCTCTTTACCATTATCTAAATACTGTTCACCTATATGTTTCACTGTAAACATTTGGTCTACACACCCCCTACCTTTCCTAAAGCCTCCTTGTTCATCTGCTATCCTACTCCCTGTCTTACTCTTATTTTTTTCAATAATAACTCTACCATACACTTTACCAGGTATACTTAGCAGACTTATTCCCCTATAATTTTTGCACTCTCTTTTGTCCCCTTTTCCTTTATACAAAGGAACTATGCATGCTCTGCTAATCTCTAGGTACCTTACCCTTCTTCGATACATTTATTAAATAAAAGCACCAACCACTCCAAAATTATATCCCCACCTGCTTTTAACATTTCTATCTATCCCATCAATCCCAGCTGCCTTACCCCCTTTCATTCTACCCACTGCCTCACGCACTTCCCCCACACTCACACTGGCTCTTCCTCACTCCTACAAGATGTTATTCCTCCTTGCTCTATACACGAAATCAAAGGATATTTATCTATAATTCTCATAGGGTGTAAACGAGGTATGACCTGAGTCCTAAAACACACAGGCCAGTGCACTGACGCACTAGTCTGTGAGTCCTAAAACACACAGGCCAGTGCACTGACGCACTAGTCTGTGAGTCCTAAAACACACAGGCCAGTGCACTGACGCACTAGTCTGTGAGTCCTAAAACACACAGGCCAGTGTACTGACGCACTAGTCTGTGAGTCCTAAAACACACAGGCCAGTGTACTGACGCACTAGTCTGTGAGTCCTAAAACACAGGCCAGTGTACTGACGCACTAATATCAGCTGGCATGGATATTCACTCATATAATTTAATGCTGGCAAACCAGAGTGAATAAATACAATAGTAACTTACTAAGCAATAAACCATAAATGTAGATATAAAATATTTCCAACATAAACCTTTATGTCATCATTACAATATAAATTAATATAAGTTTATTTTATGTGGTCCAGTGAAGACCTGGTGTGTTATGTCAACAAGACTGACGTAGCCTAAGTTCACCCACTCGTTCAGAATATTATCAAGCTTAAAGTATATGTACAAAGAGGTTAGTTAATACGATGTGATGAAAATGTTATTGGTGAATATTACAGGTCTTTCGAAACAAGAGATCGTTAAATAATCGTAATAAGACAACTGCGTTGTTGACGGGCGGTGAAAATTGCTACTGCTGCTGGAGCCGGGAGTGTGTTGACACCTGTGGTCCAGGTGACGCCTGCCGCCCCACCCAGTGTTCTCACGGCAAGTCTAACCTTCCGCCCAGTGTTCTTACAGCAAGTGTGGCACTGTTCTTAAAGGAACAGTGTCAGCATCCATAATATACCTCTAAGACTGTTCATCAAATACGAGTTATTAGCAAGATTACATCTCCAGGTACCTAACAATGTTTTTGTACCCATGCTGAAAGGAAATAACTTTGAAGATAGATGCCAGTGTTCAGAAATTAATCGCAGGGATGTAGTTTTTTCTCACAACTGTTTCCTGAAAGCGCTGACAGCGCATGATCCAGTTATGTGGAATGTCCCTTTATTCCATATATGTCTCTATAAAGTCCTGAAAACTTCGTTTATGATCGGTTTTGTGTCATTCTACCATAGTTGTCCGTAATTCGTAACTCTACCATTCTTGTTGCCCCTCAAGGGAGTTCCTTGATGCTAGTGAAGGTCTCTTGATCTAGGGAATTGGATCTATGCTCCAATTCCCTAAATTGAGCTTGAATGCTTTCCATCATCCCCCCCACACAGGTGCTGTATAATCCCTACAGGTTTAGCGGATTTGTTATGAAAGATCAACCTACACGTTACTCTCCAGTATTGTTCTTCTAGTCCTTTATAGCAGTGGCCACTGCACTGTGTACAAATTTGATCTCTACCAGTCAGACGCTACCCATGAAGATACGACACAGGTGCAGGACACCTATGTGACGGCGCTTCATTCTGTATATAGTTTCATAAAGTTTCAGTGTATGCCTAGACAGAACCTTCGTCGGAACATATTGTTGTTGTTTAACTGGTGGTTCTTACTCTCGGCACACTTGCTGTCGGAGTGTTTAGGTACGTACCATCATTACCAAAAAATAATAATCGGTAGTTAATGATATATTGAAGAGGCTTTAAATAATAGGCCGGTCTTATTGGGAGTTTTTTTAATTGAGAAGAAAACATTAATGACAGGTTACATATAAACAAGTGTCTATCTGTGCATATACCCTGAGAGCTTACTTTTAATTCTCGATTTAGGGGTAAAATAGTGTTGACTGGCGGTGCAAAAGTTAAAAGCAGCATTAATAACCCTCGTGTAGCCGATATGTTTTAAACTGATAAAACCCCTGGAGAGCAATAACCCGCTGAGTATTAAATGGTCTGGTATCATACCAACATTATCTGGATTTTTTATGACATAAAAATAACTAGATGAATGTATTTTCAGATTAAAAAAATCATATACAGCGTAGTTAACGAGGAGACAGCAGGCCATAAAAAAACACTTGGATAAATTAAGGGAAATGGATATGAATACATTCGTTTAGGACATCTTGACTGAGGATGTTTCGGTTCCGGGACCTTGATGACTTCAAATACAATGAATAAGTTGAATAAATGTATGAAGGAATTATGTATACAAGTGTCGCACATGTTTTCTTACACCTGATGCCTCTGTTCACCTAGCAGTAAGTAGATAACTGGGGTGTTAGTCGATTGTTGTGGATCGCATCCTGGGGGTGGTAGTATACCCTCTTGAACTGAGAAAGGATAACCGCTTTAGCCTGTAAATTCAACTGTGTAAAACAAACAAAAAAAAGATGCCATACAATGGTAATTAGAAGAAAGTGAAAGGACATAGGAATACAGAGCGTGTAATAAAATACCGAAAGGGAATAATTATAAATGCAAGATTATAACCGGAAGGTCGTATGGACTAAACAGTAAGAAACAAATGTGCTATACTAGCCGTCACATACGTGTAGATGGAGAAATGTTAAAAACGTTGCTTAACACATAACAGACATAAAATAAATATGTAGGTGTAGTGTGTTATCTGCTGTTTTGATAGAAATGGTCTAACATTGTAAACAAAGTACCCGTATCAGTCCCCCCTATCCTCTCTCCAGCCTCATACAGTTCTTCCCTGACTCAAGCCTCATTACATACCTTATACCTCCAAATATTCATCATACCCTACCTCACACATTCCACAACACGATATGTAAATCAGTGTACATACACTTTGACTTTAATCTATATTTTAGGGATTAAAGTATTCTTGATTGGTGATGAATAGTGACATTCAGCCTTAATGACCGTCGTATAGTGGCTAAGCTTTAAACCCCATTAACATTCCAGCTCTCCTTACTCACCTATGGCCACTGATGTCTCGTCTTACATATACACAAACGAAATTCTCTCACTTCCCATCATAACACATTTCCTCATACCACCACCACCTTTGCTCCCACTTAACACATCCTGTATTCACTATCCCGAGTCTGCTGAAACTCGACCCACACTCCACGAGGACAAGGTGCGAGACTGGTCAAACAAGAGATTACGGGAGTTCAACACAAATAAGTGTGTAAGGTCATGAAAACTGGAGATGGAGAGAGAAGACCAGAGACGAAATACAACTTGAGAGGCGAGATATTACAAATACCGCTGAAGAAGGATCCTGGAATGAACATCACACCAAACGTATCTCTAGAGGTATACGTTAACCGAATAAAATCTGCAGTATATGCATGGTTGGCTAATCTCAGAACTGCCTTCAGAAATCTTAATAAAGAATTTTTTAGAACTCTTTACACGACATGTCAGACCTGTTTATGGAACATGCAGCACTAACAGATCCCTCACTTGATCAAGCATGTACAAAAACTCTTAAAAGGTTCTGAGGTTTGTAGAAAGATCAGCCCAGAAGCTTTGCAAATTGCGAATTCTTTGTGTATAAAGTATGTAATGTTTAGTTAAATTTAATTAAACTCATCTTTCTATTTGTGCAGTTTTATACCAGACGTGTGTTTACCAGTGTTGTATACCGGGCGTATATTGACCAATGTTTCATAGTAGGCGTCTTATACCGGGCAAGTTTGCTGCTCTGTCTCATGATCATGTAAGATGACAGGTTAACTCTGGCAAGACTTGCTCTCTTCTGTCTCATGAACATATATGATGACACAAATCTTGCAAACTTCCACTCAACATTCGCTCTACGTTTTACTTGCCTGTATTTCTTAATTGTTGTTATTCTTGTAATATTTCCAAATACAGAACTCAGGATGCGGGCGTTTTCCCGGGATCATTTGTAAAACGTGAACATTCTTTTATAAAACAAGTAGATTTATTTATAAAACTAAAAGATTCGTTTGTAATACGAGTAAATTTATTTATAACAGTGGTGAAAAGATTCGGTGGGGAATTCGTGAAGTAGTTCACTCAGAAATAGACGAACTAATGTGCGTTAAGAAAACGATTGATGTTGAGAGCGAGTTGCAGGGACTGTACTCACCCATCCAATAGCCTTTATTTTCCGTGCACTGTGTGAGTGTGATGTTGCTACTGACGAAGGCAATGAAGACGAGGTGTCCCCAGGAGGCGGCGGGGTAGGGGTCTAACATGAGCACTCCGTCGTGACGACCAGACCTCTGCAAGGAGCCGTCAGGTAGCCTGGCCACATAACGCTGGCTTCCCGCCTGCGTCGCCCACACCCGCGTCAGACTCCGTGGAACCAGCTGGGCATCGCGACACGCCGCCTCCGTCGTCCACGAGGCTGCCTCGCACGGCAGCGACTGCAGGAAGTCGTACACCGTCGCCGCCCACTTGGCTGTAAGCGCATTCATCGGTGCATCGTCGTCTACCTGCTGAGATGTTTCCACTACATCTTGGGGACTTCGGCTCGACATTTCGTGGTCCCGCCGCGGCTGCTGTTGCAGTTGCAGGTCGGGAGCGGCAAGAACCACTGTTCTGCCAGCTATCAACACTACAAGGACACACATGTAACTCATTACCACCCGCTGGCTACTTGTTAAAACACGTGTTACAACCATCAGTCACACCGTATTGTCACCACCTACTATTGACACCACTAGCGTCTCCTTCACGCTCGTAATTTGTTACGAAGACAAGTAACAGGAGCTGATGTCTGCAGACACTGAATACGTACGTAGCACTGTTGTTTATGTGTAGCGTGTGTGTGAGGAAGGGTGCAGCGCCCTGTGTGCTTCCCAGCTCTCCACAACACACACTGGTCGCCGCTCAGGCTGCGCTTCAGCCTATAAATGCTGAGGTGGACAGCAGTACCGCGCGAGCTGTGATAATCGCACCACACATCAAACACACCGACTTCTCACAACTCCGGCGGCTTCTTTTGATGTATGAACTGGCCGACTCTCTCATGGGGATGCTTCCCCCCTCCTTCCCTACTCCTTCACCCCCACACAGCTGCTTTAATTCCCCCTTCCCCACATTGCTCCCTTCAAGGAGGAGGTGGGGGTTATCATGATGTTGTTGAAAGGCTCTTGATCCAAGAAATTTAAGCTGTTCTCTCCTTCAGTGAATTAAATCTGCTTACCTCCCAAGACTGATTGGGTTGGGTACTTCCCCATGAACACAGTAATCCACCATCCTGCAGCTAGCAACCTCATCCTCTCATACTACTTACCCCCTTCCCTAATACTGACTTCCCTCATACTACTTACCCCCCCCTAATACTGACCTTCCTCCTCATATTACTTACCCCCTCCCCTAATACTGACCCCATCTTTCTCCCCCCCTTAATCTATTTGTACTTACAGAAGCAGTTACACTCGTGATGTCATGTCTTGTGTGTTTACTTGGTCATATATTTTAAACTTTGCACTGGTTGTGGCACGTACTGCCTCTCCCACCATCATATTCCAGCGACTTACTATGTTTAGAATGAGAATAGAGAAGCACTCTAGTAGGCCTGTAAACATCAACCTATTCTCACACATGTATTTCTGAAACCTGTTGTTTATTTATGTTACACATTGTTCTCAGTGATACTGTTTAACATACTGCTCAACTCATACACAGTTCTCTTGCTAAACCAGACTTCTATATATATCCTTTCTAACTATTCACATATTCATCTAAATTTGTATTGCTGAGGGGTTGTCTTGGTGAGATATTTCAAAACTCTGTTTAATATTCCCTTTATTCCGGTTTTCCATTTAAACGTCAGTTTAAATGAAAGATATTGATGGAGGTCATTAACGTTGACATCCTTCTCTGTAGGTTTTAAAACATATTTGTTATTTTTCTAATACGGAGAACAGTTCTCTTGAGACATAATCTGACTTAACGATTATGAATAGAGTTGAATAAGACATGTGCAACACTTGGATATCTCTAATGCCGTAACGTACCGCCTACACAGCAGACTTCTTCGGTCAAATACAGAGGTGACTATCGTGCAGTGATACTGGAAAAAGTGGATAACTCGACAGATTTCTTAATCATTTCCTGATGAGCCGGGCTGTGGTGCACACGCTGGACTGTGGCCGGGGGACACCAAAAACTTGAGTGATGAGGTCAGCAACCAGGAGGCCTGGTCTGGGACCGAGTTACGGGATAGTGACCTCCGGAAGCGACAACTCGTAACGTACCGGTAAGATGTTCGGACAGTCACATTGACACCATAAAAGTACCTCTCCACTTCTTCCATTGTCTCTAATACGAGTCACCTCTATATTCAACTGAAGAATCCTACTGTGCAAGCGAAACATTTCGTCAATAGAGATACCCAGGTGTAGCATCTGTCTTATTTATCAACTCTATATCTCGTAACTATTAATATAACGAAGAGAGTTGTACTAGATAACCTGCGACCTTTCAGTACGTGTTATTATGAAGTCAAGAGCTTTATTACTGTCATTGTTGCCAATATTCGGGTATTGTCTTTAATTTTCTGCTAACCAGAACCAAGACTTTTCCGCGTTCGGTTAAAGTTCTGTAACATTTAGTTTATAAATACCGTGTTTATTTTCTTTACCCATGCACTCCACCCCAGGCCAGACCCGTGCAACTCTATATTCCTCAAGAATTGTAAGAAAACATTAATATATCCCTTAAATATGCTAAGGAGAAGCCCAGACGTGTCATCCCAGTCCTTAAAAACCACTGATATTTTCCCACTCTACGAAGGTAGTAATAAACCAATAGCAAAAAACTGTAGATCAATAGCTCTATCATCCCATATTTTCAAGCTATTTGAAAGGATATTAAGAAGCAAGATTACAACTGTGATGGAATCAAAGCATCAGCACAACCCAGGTCAACATGGGTTCAGCACAACCCAGGTCAACATGGGTTCAGCACAACCCAGGTCAACATGGGTTCAGCACAACCCAGGTCAACATGGGTTCAGCACAACCCAGGTCAACATGGGTTCAGCACAACCCAGGTCAACATGGGTTCAGCACAACCCAGGTCAACATGGGTTCAGCACAACCCAGGTCAACATGGGTTCAGCACAACCCAGGTCAACATGGGTTCAGCACAACCCAGGTCAACATGGGTTCAGCACAACCCAGGTCAACATGGGTTCAGCACAACCCAGGTCAACATGGGTTCAGCACAACCCAGGTCAACATGGGTTCAGCACAACCCAGGTCAACATGGGTTCAGCACAACCCAGGTCAACATGGGTTCAGCACAACCCAGGTCAACATGGGTTCAGCACAACCCAGGTCAACATGCGTTCAGAACAACCCAGGTCAACATGGGTTCAGCACAACCCAGGTCAACATGGGTTCAGAACAACCCAGGTCAACATGCGTTCAGAACAACCCAGGTCAACATGGGTTCAGCACAACCCAGGTCAACATGGGTTCAGAACAACCCAGGTCAACATGGGTTCAGCACAACCCAGGTCAACATGCGTTCAGAACAACCCAGGTCAACATGGGTTCAGCACAACCCAGGTCAACATGGGTTCAGCACAACCCAGGTCAACATGTGTTCAGCACAACCCAGGTCAACATGGGTTCAGCACAACCCAGGTCAACATGCGTTCAGAACAACCCAGGTCAACATGGGTTCAGCACAACCCAGGTCAACATGGGTTCAGAACAACCCAGGTCAACATGGGTTCAGAACAACCCAGGTCAACATGGGTTCAGCACAACCCAGGTCAACATGGGTTCAGCACAACCCAGGTCAACATGGGTTCAGACAACCCAGGTCAACATGGGTTCAGCACAACCCAGGTCAACATGGGTTCAGAACACCAGGTCAACATGGTTCAGAACAACCCAGGTCAACATGGGTTCAGCACAACCCAGGTCAACATGGGTTCAGACAACCCAGGTCAACATGGGTTCAGAACAACCCAGGTCAACATGCGTTCAGAACAACCCAGGTCAACATGGGTTCAGCACAACCCAGGTCAATATGGGTTCAGCACAACCCAGGTCAACATGGGTTCAGCACAACCCAGGTCAACATGGGTTCAGCACAACCCAGGTCAACATGGGTTCAGAACAACCCAGGTCAACATGCGTTCAGAACAACCCAGGTCAACATGGGTTCAGCACAACCCAGGTCAACATGGGTTCAGCACAACCCAGGTCAACATGGGTTCAGCACAACCCAGGTCAACATGGGTTCAGCACAACCCAGGTCAACATGGGTTCAGAACATAGTCGTGCATGAGGGCTTGCATGCGCAAGTGGCAGCCAGTGATGATAATTAACCAAGGAGGACCAATGCATGGGCTGGTGCACACCTTGTGTGAGGGTGGTGTTGGGTGCACACCTTGTGTGAGGGTGGTGTTGGGTGCACACCTTGTGTGAGGGTGGTGTTGGGTGCACACCTTGTGTGAGGGTGGTGTTGGGTGCACACCTTGTGTGAGGGTGGTGTTGGGTGCACACCTTGTGTGAGGGTGGTGTTGGGTGCACACCTTGTGTGAGGGTGGTGTGGTGCACACCTTGTGTGAGGGTGGTGTTGGGTGCACACCTTGTGTGAGGGTGGTGTTGGGTGCACACCTTGTGTGAGGGTGGTGTTGGGTGCACACCTTGTGTGAGGGTGGTGTTGGGTGCACACCTTGTGTGAGGGTGGTGTTGGGTGCACACCTTGTGTGAGGGTGGTGTTGGGTGCACACCTTGTGTGAGGGTGGTGTTGGGTGCACACCTTGTGGAGGGTGGTGTTGGGTGCACACCTTGTGTGAGGGTGGTGTTGGGTGCACACCTTGTGTGAGGGTGGTGTTGGGTGCACACCTTGTGGGAGGGTGTGGTCATGATGGGGTGCACACCTTGATGGAGGGTTGTGGCACACCTTATATATATATATATATATATATTATATTACACACACACGCACGAACATCGCACACATGCATGCACATACACACATACCCCCCCCCACACACACACACCGTGGAGCCTACCAAACCAGTAGCCGGGAAGCCAAGGGCAGCAGTCTGGCTTGAAATTAATACGAGGTTATCAGGGCCAGGGGGACACGTAGGCGTTTATTAACAGAGTGCAGAGTGTGTTGAAGCAACCACTGAGCTCCCACACTGCTGCTCAATACTGTTACAGGTAACTCATGTTTCCTGGCTGCCTCACCGACACTCCCCTGTAACAGTCTTACCTGTGTACGTGTTTCTGGAAATTATGAAATGCTTCATTGCGCCATGCCTCGACCTGTATTAGTAGCCTAAATCTTCCAAGAATAATACTTACAAATTTGAAAATGAATTTTTTTTTGTCTTCGCTACCTAATTGCTAGACCTTCGCTGTCCGCTTTTTTTTTTTATTTTGGTTGATCCTTCGTCGACTTCCTCATAGCACTTGAAAAAAGGTTTAAAATCGTCACCTGTAGACCCTCTTTCCCAGCAAATGTAAATGTCAGCACTGGGGTCACAATACTAGATGTCCCGCCCCGTCATCTTAATTACCGTCTTCAGTTCATTGTTGTAAAGACTGTCAAATGCGCGAGTGATGATGGCATCTTAAACAGTGAAAATCTGACAGTTATGTCTACCGCACTCAGTGGCTGACAGCTGTCTGTTTGGGCTGCACAACTTTTTATTGCCCCTCTCGTATTTATATTTTTTTCCGTTGTAATATGTAATAATTGGTTATTTTTATGGATAAAGGTTAACCTAACAGACAGATTTACTGTAAGCCGAATGCTAGAAATCCACGTACATTCTTATTGAAGTTAAGAGGATGGGTTGCACCCTGGGGTTCAGAGCCAAATAATTATCCCTTCCATTCCCGAAGTATACATGTGAGGCTATTACTGCAATTGCTTTTCACAATTCTACACAATTGTTAATGTTAAAAGTAAAACTTCTGTTCCTCCTACATGTGCTTAACGTGTTGGACATTGCTGTGGAAATTTTTGAATTGTAAATTTGAGCGTCATAATAATTGTATTAAAATGTGATGCTAATTTGACCCTTCGAGAAATTTCGAGTGAGGGGGGGATGTGGAACAGCCGCAGTGATGCGGACGAGGGACACCATTTGTAATTTGCGAGCACTGGTTGTCGTGGAAAATTCGGCTAATAAGCCGGCGTTATCGAGGCCAGATTGGAGTGTTTCGGCCTAAATTTGTAATAGGAACCTGTATTAATGTCCCCTGTTGAAGAATTGGGACAGGAAATTTGCGGGACCTCCAGAATTATGTGTGGATGACGGAAGATAAAAAGACTACATCATCATCACACATCACCATTAGTCCTTCCATTTAGATTTCTCGCTGGCCAGTGTAGGATTCTATTTGTTAGGCAGGTGTTGTGGTGTGATCCATCTACAGTAATTAAATGGTAAGTGGTAATATAAATTGATTTTCTAATAACACCATTATAATTTATATACAGTAATTATACTCTGTGTACCCAGCAATTCAAATCATATACAGTCCACATTATTTTATAATTCACCATTATTGGTATTAATGTTTAACATTGTAATTATTAATTTAATGTCAGGTCTAGCTTTTTGTGAGAGTGGTGATGCAGTGGGTATCGAGGGAGTGACAGTTCTGCGACCTACTGTGACTAATTCCCACTTACCTCGCCCAAATTACTTGCACGTAATAATTCAGGTAATACCCTGTAAACCTCGTGCAGATAATTTCCCACAATTGCCATGCCCAACCACGGATTAGGAATACTTACTCTTGTACACCACTACATATTTGTAGGTAGTACTGTGTGCATTTTGGGTGTGTAGACATGAGTGTGTTATTTGTATTGCTATACATAGTCAAATATTTGTTTATGTACGTATGTAGCTATCATATAGAACAGTAGCAGCTCACTGCTGCTGTGATGCATTCATTTTTATAATAAAATTTGTCACGAGGCTATCGCCGTTACATATTCTTATTATATCAGTGGTATATAATGCCGACGAGTTAATGAATTAGATACATGTGCAATAATACAGGGATATAAACGTAAAACTGGAGAGGAGGTAATCCGTCCCTCAGTCTTGCAGAACTATATACAGAACCTCTACAGGACTGATTGTCTCCTACAGTCTTGAGTGTATGTGCCTGTATTGCACTGATAAAGCCACTTTGGAAAACGTCTACAATATAAAGATACCCAGATGTTGCACATGTCAGATTCATATATTATTAGGTATATAGTACTAGACTGCATAGCTGTTTACTAATGTGTGTATACCTGGAGCATACCTGGAGAGGGTTTCGGGGGTCAACGCCCCCGCGGCCCGATCTGTGACCAGGCCTCATGGTGGATCAGGGCCTGATCAACCAGGGTGTTACTGTCGGCCGCATGCAATCCGACGTACGAACCACAGCCCGGATGGTAAGGTACTGACTTTAGGTGCTTGTCCAGAGCCTTCTTGAAGGCAGCCAGGGGTCTATTGGTAATCCCCTTATGTATGTATTGGTAATCCCCTTTTGTATGTTGAACAGTCTTGGGCCCCTGACACTTATTGTGTTGTCTCTTATCGTGCTAGTGGCACCCCTACCTGCTTTTCATTGGGGGGGATGTTGCATCGTCTGCCGAGTCTTTTGCTTTCGTAGGGAGTGATTGTCGTGTGTAAGTTTGATACTAATCCCTCTAGGATTTTCAAAGTGTATATAATTATGTATCTCTCCCGCCTGCGTTCTAGGGAGTACAGGTTGAGGAACTTCAAGCGTTCCCAGTAATTGAGGTGGTTTATCGCAGTTATGCGTGCCGTGAAGGTTCTCTGCACATTTTCTAGGTCAGCAATTTCACCTGTCTTGAAAGGTGTTGTTAGTGTGCAGCAATATTCCAGCCTAGATAGAACAAGCGACCTGAAGAGTGTCATCATGGGCTTGGCATCCCTCTTTTTGAAGGTTCTCATTATCCATCCTGTCATTTTTCTAGCAGATGCGATTGATAGTGTTGTGGTCTTTGAAGGTGAGATCTTCTGACATGATCACTCCCAGGTCTTTTACATTAGTTTCCCGCTCTATTGTGTAGTTTGAATTTGTTTTATACTCCGATACAGTTTTAATTTCCTCACGTTTTCCAAATCTGAGTAATTGAAATTTCTCATCATTGAACTTCATATTGTTTTCTGCGGCCCATTTGAGTATTTGGTTGATGTCCGCCTGGAGTCTTGAAGTGTCTTCAGTGTCGGACACTTGTCATGCAAATTCGGGTGTCATCTGCATATATGTAGTTAGATATATTATGTCTTCCAAATTTCTCCCCCTTCCCCTTCTGTTTCCTCCATCTACATTTAATTTATGTTATCCAAATTTCTAACCCCCTTCCTCCTCCTCCTCCTCCTGCTCCTCCTCCTGCTCCCCCTCCTGCTCCTCCTCCTGCTCCTCCTCCTGCTCCCCCTCCTCTTGTGTCCCGTGTATAATTTCTTTTGTCCTGCTCTGAGATGGAGATATCTTCATAGAAAATCCATATCTCCTGTTAATACAATAGGCTATTCTGAGAGATGATAATTGGAATAAAACATTTAATACTCCCGTAGCTGATGAACACTTACTGGAATACTTGACGATGTCCTCATTGCCTTACTGAAGTGACAGGGAAACAACTTTTGTTCCCACTTTGCAGCGTCACATAGATTAGGGCAGCAGCATACTGCTGATGTATCCAAAAAGGAGGGGTGACGCACGCTTCTTTGAGTCATAGCAAGGACAGTTTTTTCGAAGTGTCGCCTGCGCCTGGGGTTCATATGGGGCAGGTCACTTACCCCGTGGTAGGAAACCATGGGATCAGTGCTTTCCCCTGTGAACCTGGCTATCACTCATCCATCAAACTGTCTGGGCTTGCCTACCCCTGTACTGTCTTCGGCAGATGAGATGAGTGCATCTTCAGTCATGCAACAGTTGCACTTGCATGTGACGGTGCTGTAGCAACAATATTATCATATGCAGCCTAATGGTGTCGGTGATGGTAAAGTTGATGAGTGTGGTGTAGGTGGTGTGAAGGGGGATGCTGGTGGTGACACTACCTGTCACACATTCACAGACCACAGAGCCTTCTAGGCCCCTCCCCCTCCCCTTCCAAAAAAGACACCCATTCATAAAAAAAAAATGACGCTCTTAAAATTTACATAAGGAAGGTAAAAAGCAAGTTAAACGTTTCTTTGCAATTTAGTAAAATTTGTCGAGAAATTTGTGTCCCAGAACTTCTATAATGGAAGAGACCTCACGTAGTCTCGTACTGTAATTGGAATATTGCATCACTTAGTAAAGACTCCTTTATTTTCACCCTAAAGAAACTACTAAATTCATTAACGTTGTCTCCAAGAGTGCGGAGTACCTGTAACATCACCATCCCTTAAATTTCCCTCACTTGTTGCATATAGTCTCAAATCTATTAACTCTTTTTTTTCAATTTATTAAAATTCTCTACCCCATCACCATTTCTATTAAATCTTGTTTTCATAATATTAAAATGATCTTACCCATAAGTCTCTTGTATATTAATAATAATTTCCAGTAAGGCATAACTGATACAAAAGTTTCTTACGTGAAAAAGCTCATACTGATGCAAGGTATTTATGAGAGCAGACCGAGAGGCTTCAAGACTACAGTGCCAAGCACTTGGGAAGGGAACTCTGCTCTTAACCTATGTGCTACTATTGATAAGTTTAATTATATTAGCCTTCCACCTTGTGCTAAGTCAGAATCCACCATAATTATGGTTGATTATTGTGTTAGAGAGACACAGAGTTGAGGTGCCCCAGCGTAGCACCTGGGGAGTTGAGGTGCCCCAGCGTAGCACCTGGGGAGTTGAGGTGCCCCAGCGTAGCACCTGGGGAGTTGAGGTGCCCCAGCGTAGCACCTGGGGAGTTGAGGTGCCCCAGCGTAGCACCTGGGGAGTTGAGGTGCCCAGCGTAGCACCTGGGGAGTTGAGGTGCCCCAGCGTAGCACCTGGGGAGTTGAGGTGCCCCAGCGTAGCACCTGGGGAGTTGAGGTGCCTAGCCAGCGTAGCACCTGGGGAGTTGAGGTGCCCCAGCGTAGCACCTGGGAGTTGAGGTGCCCCAGCGTAGCACCTGGGAGTTGAGGTGCCCCAGCGTAGCACCTGGGGAGTTGAGGTGCCCCAGCGTAGCACCTGGGGAGTTGAGGTGCCCCAGCGTAGCACCTGGGGAGTTGAGGTGCCCCAGCGTAGCACCTGGGGAGTTGAGGTGCCCCAGCGTAGCACCTGGGAGTGAGGTGCCCCAGCGTGCACCTGGAGTTGAGTGCCGCGTAGCACCTGGGGAGTTGAGGTGCCCCAGCGTAGCACCTAAGATGAGATATGCAATCCAAGAGAAGATAAATTTTCTCTGAGTTGTATTTAATATAAATTGTTTAATAGGATTGAAGTGAAGGAAGGGAGGCAGGAAAGAAAGTTGTTTTTTTAATTCCCATCATTAAATACTAGGCAGCATTTAAATTCTTCCAGAGATCTGGGTTGTTCTTGCACTTTGTCATTTTGCCCAGCATAGTTTGAGTTCAAACACATTTATATAGCATTTTTTCCACTGGATTTATTATGGAAATGGTTTAGAAAGGCGAAAAGTTGTTGAATGAGACACTTGTGCAACACTTGGGTATGTTTATTGTAGAGAAGTTTCGCCAGCCAGTGGCTTCCTCAGTCTAATACAGAGAACGGAGGACGTGTTGATGAAGCCAGTGGCTGATGGAAAGTTTCTTCAATAAAGATACCCAAGTGTGTCATTCATCCACACAGGCACCTGTTTAAACAATGGCTAAGCAAAACGTGCAGTACGTTTTGCCGACCCTTGGTCCGAATCCGGGACCTCTTGGTTTTGAAGTCTCACCAGTGAGCTACTCGGCGCCCCCGGAGGGAGGCAGTGAGGGAAGGGATGGCGGGAGGGAGGAAGAGATGGAGGGTGGGATGGAAGGAGGGAGGGTGGAGAGGCAACTAGACAAGGAAACAGACGTCCCGTCAATTATCACGTAAACAAAAATGTCTTGAAGTAGGCAAAGGGTTTGTTAGGCATCAGGCGTACCAACGTCACCACCACCACCACCACCTGTATCTTAAGTTAATACTATCACATAACTTCGCAATATTTAAGCTGCATGTATTTAACAAACACAGTGACTCCGCGAATTTGTGGCAAATTAACGTCGATTAACAAAATGACTGAATAAATTTCGGAGATGTTGATGGTGGAGGTGTGGCAGGTCTGGTCTGGTAGGGAGGACAGACCTGGAGGAATAATGAGGAGCACAACTGTAGTGGTAAGTAGCTACTTGAGTCATCCTCCACCTCTCACACCACTCTCTCCTCTCCTACACCCTCCTGCCCAACATATTTGTTAATATACAACTGACAGTGACATAAAATTACAACTAAAAGTTGTAATACACAAACAACCCGCACACGGGGAGAGAGAGAGCGAGAGGAGGTTATGACGACGCTTCGGTCCGACTTGGACCATCCACAAGTGTGACTTGTGTCCGGGTTGTTTGTGTATTGTTCCATTCACGGTAATGCGTTCTACTGACCCATTCTAGGCAGGTTAAACTCATACCCAACCACACTCACTCTTGTACCTACCAGTCCAACCTATTTCTAGAAATAACGAAAGTTGTCGCTTCAGTGACGCTACTTGGGAGTTTGTTCCACTCATCCACATTTCTTATTGCCAAATCAGCGCTTTCCTATATCCTTTCTAAATCTAAACGTTTACAAGTTGCTTGTAGTCCTGTCCTGGCTTGATATTTCCAAAACGTTTTATTATGAAAAAAAGGTCTGGTGATACAGACAAGATGTGGAAAAAGACACTTATGTACACTTCAGGACATTTATTACAGGAAACGTTTCGCCACGAGTGTCTTCTTCAGTCCTAATACTCGTTCTTAGTTATTTCTGTATTAGGACTGAAGAAGCCACTCATGGCGAAACGTTGCCTCTAATAAATGCCATGAACTGTACATAAGTGTCCTTTTCCACATGTTATATTATGTCCCTTTAATTTATTCCTGTTTTCTATTCATTCACTCCAATCGTATCCCGCCGCCCTCATTGCACGTCTTTCCGGACTGTAAATTCAGTGCTTTCAGTCTATCTTCGTAGGAAAAATTTCTGATAGACATGTGCTGTTATATTGAAACTATGCAGCCAAAGATGAAGTAATGAGTCCGTCAGCCTCTGAGTTGATGAGCACCGTAGTCGTGAAGACATTCGTGAAGACGAAGACATTCTCACTGTTAGGCGGAATTTCCCAGTGGAAGTAAGTCATACCCGTCCCTCAGGTATGACCTGCTTCAACTGACCTACTTCCGAGGGACGGGTATGACCCGAGGCACGGGTCATATCCGACGGGACGGGTATGACCTACTTTCACTGGGGAATCCCGCCTGCCAGTGAGAATATCTTCGTCTGCTACCACCTGACGCCAGTATATAAGCGCCAACTAACCCTGCCTGTGCTTCAGACTCTTCAAGACTACGGTGCTCTTCAACTCCAAGGCTGAGGGACTGATTACCTCATGCTTTTGTATATTGTTCTACTGTCTTCCAATTATGTCCTTGAATTGGCATTGATAAATCCACTGGTTGGCGAAACGTATATAACAAAGATACCCAGATGTGTCTAATTTTTATCTTTTCGGTATTGTATACCATTCATGTACAATGGGCTTTATGAATCACAAGCGTCCACTGCGCGGACGAAATGTCGCCACATAAGCTACCACGTAACTGCAGTTGTGCTTCTCGTTTTGTTGATATTTTATACCAGTATCTTCCCAGCTACAAATCTCGGGTGGTTGGAAACGTGGGCAACTCTCACACTTGCTGTCCCTGTTGATGTGGGTGTTAGTCGACTGTTGTGGATAACATCCTAGTAGGTAGGTATAATGTTTGTCAGGAAACAGGACAAGTGTTTCCTGACGCGGGTCTTAGTCATATGATGACCCACAGAGGGTGCTTTTGGTCAACTGGCCGAGGCCTTCCGCTGGCTTACCGGTCTACCTCTTTAAAAATCATGGCTATGATTATAACCATTATGAATATATTAGCATCCTAGTGATTCTACCAAACTTAAATATGTCTGTGCAATGACACGAGGTAAGGTTGTAATCAGTGAGCAACGATTTGGTATCTTTGTCGAAACGTTTTACCTACACCGAAACGTTTCTTCAGTCGATGCAGATAAATGGTATATGTAAAAGAAGGCACAAATGCAGTTCAATACAGAAGAGAGAACAAAAGTAGTGGAGATGGAAAGGTGATTTAATCAGTCTATCACTCTTGAAGTAGTAGTTTTGAGGTGGTCAGTCCCTCATCCTTTTTCGAGGGTGGTGGACTGATTACATCATCTAATTACATCAGTCCTTCAGCCTGAATTCGATGCGTTCAGTCCATCCATCATGAGACTGAACACATTAACTCCAGACTGAGGGACTGATTACCTCAAACTACTCCTCATCTTCCACTGTTATTCTCTATATTGGACTGAAGAAGCCACTGGCTGGCAAAACGTTTCCAGAATAAAGATATTCAAATGTTGCTCAAGTGTCTCATTTATGAACTTGTTCGTTATCTAAACCATTTATACAAATAAGTTCAGTGTGTTCACATCTGTGTTAGGTTCAACGTGCTCACATCTATGTTAGGTTCAACGTGTTCACATCTATGTTAGGTTCAACGTGCTCACATCTATGTTAGGTTCAACGTGCTCACATCTATGTTAGGTTCAACGTGCTCACATCTATGTTAGGTTCAACGTGCTCACATCTATGTTAGGTTCAACGTGCTCACATCTATATTAGGTTCAACGTGCTAACATCTATATTAGGTTCAACGTGCTAACATCTATATTAGGTTCGACGTGCTAACATCTATATTAGGTTCGACGTGCTAACATCTATATTAAGTTCGACGTGCTAACATCTATATTAGGTTCAACGTGCTAACATCTATATTAAGTTCGACGTGCTAACATCTATATTAGGTTCGACGTGCTAACATCTATATTAGGTTCGACGTGCTAACATCTATATTAGGTTCGACGTGCTAACATCTATATTAGGTTCAACGTGCTAACATCTATATTAGGTTCAACGTGCTAACATCTATATTAGGTTCAACGTGCTAACATCTATATTAGGTTCAACGTGCTAACATCTATATTAGGTTCAACGTGCTAACATCTATATTAGGTTCAACGTGCTAACATCTATATTAGGTTCAACGTGCTAACATCTATATTAGGTTCAACGTGCTAACATCTATATTAGGTTCAACGTGCTAACATCTATATTAGGTTCAACGTGCTAACATCTATATTAGGTTCAACGTGCTACATCTATATTAGGTTCAACGTGCTAACATCCATATCAGAAGTGTACTCAACGTGCTAACCATCTATATTGGTTCAATGCTAACATCTATATTAGGTTCAACGTGCTAACATCTATATTAGGTTCAACGTGCTAACATCTATATTAGGTTCAACGTGCTAACATCTATATTAGGTTCAACGTGCTAACATCTATATTAGGTTCAACGTGCTAACATCTATATTAGGTTCAACGTGCTAACATCTATATTAGGTTCAACGTGCTAACATCTATATTAGGTTCAACGTGCTAACATCTATATTAGGTTCAACGTGCTAACATCTATATTAGGTTCAACGTGCTAACATCTATATTAGGTTCAACGTGCTAACATCTATATTAGGTTCAACGTGCTAACATCTATATTAGGTTCAACGTGCTAACATCTATATTAGGTTCAACGTGCTAACATCTATATTAGGTTCAACGTGCTAACATCTATATTAGGTTCAACGTGCTAACATCTACATTAGGTTCAACGTGCTAACATCTATATTAGGTTCAACGTGCTAACATCTATATTAGGTTCAACGTGCTAACATTTATATTAGGTTCAACGTGCTAGCATCTATATTAGGTTCAACGTGCTAGCATCAACATTATCAGAGAAGTGTACTCAAACTTCAAACCAACTTGATAAGTGTGGTGAAATGCACATAAGTGTGCTTGCACTCAGCTTGTAAATTAACTGGTATACAACACGGACACCTTGATAAATGAGACACTTGGGCAACATTTGGGTATCTTTATTCTGGAGAAGTTTCTCCATGCAGTGGCTTCTCCAGTCCAATGCAGAGAAAAGTGGACTGAAGAAGCTACTGCGTGGCGAAGCGTTTCCACAATAGACACCCAAATGTATAAAATACCGGCACGATGGAAAAAATACACGCAAATGCAGTATAACGCGATCCTTTATTGACAATAAAGGATCACATTATACTGAATTTGTCTGTTTTTCCATCACATAGGATTTACAGTCATGCTGAGAAGAGCATGATACGAAGGCAGCACTACCACCTGACTCCCGCCACTAAATACTCTTGTATTAGCTGTCTTTAATAGGATTGAAGAAGCCACTTGTGGCCAAACTTTTCCACAAATGTCTTGAAGTGTGTGTGTGTGTGTGTGTGTGTGTGTGTGTGTGTCTGTGTCTGTGTCTGTGTCTGTCTGTCTGTCTCTGTCTTTATATACACACTACAGTAGGTCTACCGTCCCATGCACAGCAGGTGCTGCTTACGCTCAGCTTGATTTTAAAGCCACCTGAATAATCAGCTTTAAATACACTGCTTCCTAATTTGTTCCACTTACAGCTGTATAGCCCTTATGAATTTATCATTCACCCGTGAATATATAACAATCCACCCATCTATTAACTTAGTGCCGATAGTAAGGTAGATCTTAATTTATTTCAGTTGAAATATTACTGATTCAAGAGACAGGTGACAACCGTACCTCTTTCTAGGAAAGAGGGTGCCTTTATGCTGACTAAGGGCTCTTTGTTCCAAGGATTGGGAGCTGCTACTCTCTTGAGTCGAACCTAATTTTCTATTCTCCAGGCGCTGTGTGACCATTGAGGATTAACGCTCCCCACTAAATATATTGATATTAATGGTTTAGAAATACACGTAAGCAAACACTAGGATATATTTATTAGAAAATGTTTCGGTCCTGGGACCTTGATCACTAGATCAGAAGTGATCAAGGTCCCAGGACCGAAACGTTTTCTAATAAATATGTCCTAGTGTTTGTCACTATTTATTACCAAGGTTTATACCATTGATATTAATACACCTGTACATTTGCACCTCGATGGCAAGTGTTGGGTATCATCTTACGAACTAGCACACAAGAATATAAGAATGGAGAACACTGAAGCAAGCCTACTGGCCCATCCAAGGCAGGTCCTTATCAAAACCACCCATTCCCACCCAACCTTTTTCCAAAGCTGCCCAGAAATTTGCTTCAGTACCTAGGGTACTAATCAAACCCAGCCTTTTTCACTCCTACATTTGTTCAATCTCTTTTTAAGCTACCCAAGGTCCTAACCTCTATTACCCTACTCGGCAGATTGTTCCACGCATCGACAACTCTGAAAACCAGTACTTATCTACGTCCTTTCTAAATCTAAATTTATCTAATTTAAAACATGGTCTTGTTTGCATTGGTGTGTGTGGACTCTCAGTGGCACTGGTTCCTCCATCCTGCACTCTAGGCAGCAACTTGGCAGCAGTCATCCCTGGCTAACATTATCATGGTTGAGTAACTACTGCTGTCAATTGCATATTGGAATGTTTTGTAGTAAGCAAGTCATGTTCCGTACCATTGGGTCAACATGATGGCACATTCGTCCTCAGAAAACTCCCAGTTATGATGCCACAAAAATAGGCCAACAATTGGGTGACTATTAATGTTACATTTGCCAGCTCTGCGCACTACTACAATATTTTCTCATCTTAAACATTACATACAAATTCTGAACTATATCTTGAAGTATTTTCAAAATGAACATTGGAATTTTATTTCGAAATACATAAGTAAAAAGGGAAGATAGTGTGGTAACAGTTTTGATAACATTGTGGCATTTTCTTGATTTATAGGGATACATGTTCTGCTTTTTTCCGTCCCAACGTGTAATAAAGCAATAAATCTGAGAGGAACACAATGGCTGCCCAACACTGCCCGATCATGCGTGTCTATAATATTACTCTCCGTCCCTCCTGCAACTCCCCTTTAGTGTCAACCCTCGCTATTGTGTTGTCAACCACTGTACTCACCTGGTTGTATATAGAAGGGGAGTGGGTGTTGAGCTCCAGGTCTTGAGCCCCGCCTCATCTCATTGGTTATCTGAGTTGTGTGAGAGTACAGTACAATGTTATGTTTACCAGCTTTGAATATGCTGTTTATTCTGTTTACGTGTGACTGGTGGTGGTGCACAGCTTATGTATTTTTCTTTTTCTCGTTCATTGAGTTGCTCCGCTTTCATTAAGGTGGTAGTCTTCCTCTGGCCTCCTACCCCCTGATCCCATCCACAACGTTCATCGAGTTGCTCCGCTTTCATTAAGGTGGTAGTCTTCCTCTGGCCTCCTACCTCCTGATCCCATCCACAAACCTCTGTATTTGTTGGAGTTGAATTCCAGAAGCCACTTGTTTTATCATTGCTTTAACTTGTTCAAGATTTCCTGTACCATAGCATAGTCTTCATCTCTCCTTATTTTAATTATTCGAATTATATGTCAAGGCCTTCTGACAATGTATATGCAGTCTACCCGTCCCTCCCTTTTTTTCCTTATCGTAGTAGTTATATCATAAAATTTGATTGGTTTAGACAGGATTTCATATATCGCAACACTGCTGATTATTGGTAATAGACAGTTTGGTTTCAGGTGACTCAATTTAGCCAAGTCGCTTTTTTTTCACTTATCGAGATCATTAATGTAAATTATTAACAAAAACAGACCCAGAATTGATCCTTGTGGAATGATACTTATGACTGGTTTCCACGGTTTGCTGCTTATTATTTACGTATACCTGAGTACTATCGCACTCAGTTCACAAACTGAGGTCCGGGGTTCGATTCCCGGTACGGGTGCAAACATTAGGACGTGTTTCCATAAGACACCTGCTGTCCATGTTCACCCATCAGTAAAATGGGTACCTGGGTGTTAGTCGACTGGTGTGGGTCGCATCCTGGGACAAAATTTACCTAATTTGCCTGAAATGCTCTGCATTAAGAAGCGACTTTCTATATAATAGTATGTCATTGGTGTCAGCTAGGCCTGTATACCTGATTTGGGTGTGGTAAGTGGGACTTTGTGACAGTAGGTCGCAGAACTGTAACTCCCTCGATGCCCACTACATTACCACTCACAAAAAGCTAGACATAATATTAAATTAATAATTACAAAATTAAACATTAATACTATTACTATTGCCTGCCTGTTCTCCTTATCACTTTTAAAGATGTCGAGGTGCAATAATTTACTAGACTTTTAACTACTACTTTTTCTAGGGAAACAAGAACCACAAGTAAAATTTAGAGGCCTTTTAATGTCATATTGTTTCTTAAGTTAGAAACTTATCAATTATAAGTCATTTGCATATCTCGCATCTTACGAGTGCAAGAAAATATATATATATATATATATATATATATATATATATATATATATATATATATATATATATATATATATATACATACACACATACATACATACAGAACTATTTACACGACCTTAAGGTATCACCATCATTCATACTTGCAAAGTTACATAAGGTAACCTCACGGAGTTCTTCAGACCGCCTGTGAGTAATCACGATAATTTAACAGGGGACGTAAGACACACGTTTGTCCCCTTCAAGCACCATCTATCGTATTCTCAAAGGAATAGGGTTCTGTTACAACAGAGTATCTCAAAGAGATGCACCTTGGGCTGAAGACCAGCTGCTACTGCTTGCTGAGAATGACATGTCATTCTCAGAGGTAGCTCGGGGTTGAACCAGAGACTGGTCACTACTCAAGTGCTTTACAATACCCGCACTGTTACTCCTAACCTATTATGTTAAGTCAAGTTACAATACACATTAATTGAACATGGCCCCAGATAATAATATATAGTTGGACTTCCTTATTTTAGCTATTAATAAGGAAGTTCGCAATATATTAAGTGATATTTCGGTCCAAAGTAATGTGGAAGGTGACCAGGCATAACAATACCAATAATGGTAAATTATAAAATAATGTGGACTGTATATGATTAGGCTTGCTGGGTACACAATATAATTATAATACATAAATTATAATGGTGTTATTAGAAAAGAAATTCGTATTACCACTTACCATTAAATTATTGTAGATGGATCACACCGCAACACCAGCCTGTCACATAGACCCTACACTTGCCAGCTAGCAATCTAAATGAAAGGACTAATGGTGTACTTCCCTGTGTGAGTGATGGTGTATTCCTTATCTTCTGCCATCCACACACAATTCTTGAGGTCCCACAATTTTTTTCCCAATTCTTCAGCAGGAGACATTAACATGGGTTCCTATTACAAATTCAGGCTGAAACACTCCAATTTGGCCTCGAAGATGCCGGATTAGCTGAATTTTCCACGACAACCAGTGCTCGCAAATTACAAATGGTGTCCTCCTGTATCACTCCATGGCCGCTACACACCCTCCTTCACACAAAATTTCTCAAAGGGTTAAATCAGTATCATTTTAATACACAATTATTATATTCAAATTTGCACATGGTGAATTCAGGAAAATTAAAAATTCTCCACATAAAATATATTTAGTTTGATTAGGCTAAATTGAATTGCGCTTGTTATAATAAGGTTAGGTAAGTTTCCTAAGATTCTTTTGGTACAAAATCATTAATTTTTATATTAACATAAATGAAAAAAATATATCTTTAAATGTATAAGAGAAAATTTTAACATAAAACTTAATGATTTGTACCGAAAGAACCTTAGGAAACTTACCTAACTTTATTATAACAAGCACAACTTAATTTAGCCTATTCCAACTAAATATATTTTATATAGGTTTACAATAATTTAATAAACAAAATTAAATATATATATTTCGTTAGGTTCAGAATGATTTTATTGCTAATTAGGGAGCCTCAGAGAACACGAAAGTACTTCAGGGAAAATATAATTACATATTCCTATCTACAACGGTTTGAATATTTTCTTTACCTATTTTCCCCTCCCCCATTCCCCGGTATGTGTGTATGCATATTTTTAAAACCTTTATTTAAATAATCTCTCAAGGGTGCTGGTAAGGGGCTCTTGATCTAGGGAATTGGATCTGTGCTCCAGTTCCTTGAATTGAGCCTGAATGCCTTCCACCCCCCTCCCAAAAAAGGGCGCTGTATAATCCCTACGGGTTTAACGCTTCCCATTGATACTTTGAATGATACATGAGAACATATTTAAATTCAAGCTGTGACGCTCTCGAGTTGCTGAGGTGATCAGGAGCCGCAGGTGCAGCAGGTATTACCTCTCTGGATGACCATTGAGGCCCTCGAAGAGAAGGCTGGTAGCCCTAGGATCTCTTATCTAATGGGTGTTAACTGACAACTGTAATGTTCTGGGTGCCCCGTGGCCTGGTGGCAAAAGCTCTCGCTTCACATGGTGCTTGTCCGGGTTCGATTCCCAGCGAAGGGATGGAAACATCGGACGTGTTTCCTTACACCGGTTGTCTATGTTCACCCATCAGTAAAATGGGTACCTGGGTGTTAGTCGACTGGTGTGGGTCGCATCCTGGGACAAAACTGACCTAATTTTCCCGAAATGCTCAGCATAACAAGGGGCTTTCTATATAGTAGTATGTCATTAATAATAATAATTATAATAATACTAATACATATCTTTATTTACTACAAGTACATGTACAAGGTATACAGACCTAGCTGACATCAATGACATACTACTATATAGAAAGCCGCTTGTTATGCTGAGCATTTCGGACAGATTAGGTCCTTGTCCCAGGATGCGACCCACACCAGTAGACTAACACCCAGGTACCCATTTAATGATGGCTGAACATAGACAACAGGTGTAAAGAAACATACCCAATGTTTCTACCCTCGCTGTATACCATGTACATGTACTTGTAGTAAATAAAGATTTATCATTATTATTATTATAATGTTCTCCTGGGTCTTGACTGAGGGTTATAATGTTCTCCTGGGTCTTGACTGAGGGTTATAATGTTCTCCTGGGTCTTGACTGAGGGTTATAATGTTCTCCTGGGTCTTGACTGAGGGTTATAATGTTCTCCTGGGTCTTGACTGAGGGTTATAATGTTCTCCTGGGTCTTGACTGAGGGTTATAATGTTCTCCTGGGTCTTGACTGAGGGTTATAATGTTCTCCTGGGTCTTGACTGAGGGTTATAATGTTCTCCTGGGTATTGACTGAGTAATAATGTTTGATTGAAATGTTCCTTTTTCCACTTAGTGTTGTCACAAACGTATTGAAAGAAAAGTTTTGCCCAAATTAGGTTTCCAAGACTTTACAGTGCGACATCATTATAACTTGAATAACTTAACAAATTTGACAATGTACGCTGGGTGTTGACTGAGAGTAATAATGTTCTCCTGGATGTTCTTTCCTTTTTCTTTCATTCTTTTCTTTACCTTTTCTTTCATTTTACTTCAATTTTTATCTTTTCTTTTTCCTTATATTTTCTTCCCTTTTATTTTTTGTCTTTCTTATCTTTTAGTCGTCATTGCTTTGTTTTTTTATTCTTTGTCTCATCTTCTTTGTAGATTTGCCGGTATAATCCCCCGGCACGGGCCTCGTCCAAGTGGTGGCCCGGCCTTGGCTCCCTTTCGCGGGAGTGTCTCAGACCAAAGTCTGCCATGGGAGGAGGTACAAGTACCTCGTCTTCTGGGACTAACTGTCCCCAGGCCTAGCTCCATTCCCCGCACCCACGGGGCTCGAAGAGAGAAGCTAGGCACCTTGTGCTGCCACAAACCCCGCCCACACTGAGCTCGAAGGATGTGGCAGCTGCACAGCAGCAGACGATGTCAGGAGGTGCAAAGCCAGCAAGCACTACAGGATCTTTTTCGAGCCATATCCCAGCTTTGGGCCGAGGCCCAAGCGCTGGGGAGGCTCAAGGTCTCAGACACTCCCAAGACGGAGCCAAGGCCGGGTCACCATCTGGAAAAGACCCAGGCCGGGAGAGTACCGGCAAATCAAGAAGGGCCTGGGGTGGGGATACTCAACTTTCACCAACTTCTTCTTGATTCGCCGGTTTCCCGACCCGGGTTTTTTCCAGTTGGTGACCCGGCCTTGGCTCCCTGTCGTGGGAGTATCTTGAGACCTGTCTCCCATGGGAGGGGGTACAAGTACCTCTTCATCTTCCAGGACCAACTGTCCCCAGGCCTAGCCCCATTCCCCGCTCTCATAGGGCACGTAGGGAGAAGCTAGGCCTCTGGTCTGCCATCTTCCTTGCCCCAGGGGGGCTCGTGGGAACGGCAGTCTTAGGAGCTGCAGGTAGGAGCAAGCTCTGGCTCTGGCACCTTCCCTGCCCCAGGAGGGCTAGTGGGAGTGTTCCCCGCCCTAGAAGGGCCCGTGGGAGTGGTGTCTCTGGGGACCAACGCCTCCTCCTCCTCCTTAATTCACGGGTACTCTCCCGGCCTAGAACTTTTCCAGATGGTGACCCACTCCTCCTCCTTGATTCATGGGTACTCTCCCGGCCCGGGTCTTTTCCAGATGGTGACCCAGCCTTGGCTCCGTCTTGGGAGTTTTGAGAGTCTTATGTCTCCCATGGGAGGAGGTACAAGTACCTCATCTCCCGGGACCAACTGTCCACAGGCCTAGCCACATTCCCCGCCCTCACGGGGCTCGTATGGAGAAGCTAGGCCTCTGGCCTGCCATCTTCCCCACCCCAGGAGGGCTCGTGGGAGTGTTCCCCGCCCTTGGAGGGCCCGTGGGAGTGGTGTCTGACCCCGGGTCTTGTTCTTGATTCGCCTGTACTCTCCCAGCCAGGGTCTGGACCAACTGTCCCCAGGCCTAGCCACATTCCCTGCCCTCACGGGGCTCGTAGGGAGAAGCTAAGTCTATGGTCTGCCTTCTTCCCCGCCCCAGGGGGGCTCGTAGGAACGGCAGTCTTGGGAGCTGCAGGTAGTAGGAAGCTTCGGCTCTGGCACCTTCCCCGCCCCAGGAATAGTAAGTAAGTTTATTCAGGTATACACAAATACAGTTACATAGATTATAGCAGCATATGTGTAAGAGAACCTAGGATAACCCAAAAAAGTCAGACAGTGACTTATTTCCATTGGGGTCCTGCGAGTGTTCCCCGCCCTAGGAGGGCCCGTGGGAGTGGTCTCCTCTCCCTGGTCTTGTTGGTGATTCGCTGGTACTCTCAAAGCCCGTGTCTTTTCCTGATGGTGACCCGGCCTTGGGTCCCTGTCTCGGGAGTGTCTGAGACCTATATATCCCATGGGAGGAGCTTTTGTTGTTGCTGTTGTTGATGATTCGCCTTGTTTTTTATTTACTTTATTCGTTTCTCTTTATCCTTTCCTTATGCTTCTTCATTTTATTTTTTTCTATTTTTTTCGTTTTATTTACTTTATTTTTTCCTTCCTTTTCCCCTTTTCGTTTTTCCCTTTTTTGTTGTTAGTATCTGATGGTAGAATTAGTAATAGTTACACATCAGAAGCGTCAAGTTTTCTATTAAACATATTTTCTGTATTTCCTCATGGGGTGACTGTGGTATACCAGTAATATTGTCTTGCGTAGTACCGGGACAAACTTGTGTTCATTAATAATATAGTATGTCGTGCTCAATAGGTAAAACTTGCTATTTTGGCTTAAATAGCAACGCTATTCTTGCCATATAAGACAAGCGAAAATTTGTGTATGCAATAATTTCGCAAAAATACATTCTGAACCTAACGAAAAAATATATTTCGATGTGTTTGTGTATTATTAAATTACGTATTGTAATCTTATCTAAAATATATTTAGTTGGATTATGCTAAATTAAATTGCGCTTGTTATAATAAGGTAAGTTTTCTAAGGTACTTTTGGTACAAAATTATTAGTTTTTACATTAAAATAAATTAAAAATATATATATCTTTAAGCGTGTAAGATAATTTTAGAAAGGACTTAATTTCAAATGAGTTCTTGCTAATTGACCAATTTTACCTATTCGGCACGACATTATATTATATTTAATATATATATATATATATATATATATATATATATATATTATTATATATATATATATATTATTATATATATATATATATTATTATATATATATATCTTGTAGATGATCTTACACAGGTGATGACACAGGGACAGGAAATGGGTCTCATCCTGAATCCATCCAAATGTGAAATCATATCAGTCAATCAACAAGTGATAGATGCAGTGCTATCAAAACTACCAGGAGCAACAGTCATTGCCCCTACTAATAGTGTCTTGCTTGGAGCACCTCTGGGAAGAGATGCCATTGACACAATTCTCAGGAAGAAACTGGAAGAATTGAGGAGAATGGAACAACGAATAGGCAATCTTGACA